>PVHP010001851.1:89334-99563 GCA_004024765.1 Zapus hudsonius | reverse complement strand
TGGGTCCTGGGGAATTGAACCCAGGGCCTTCGGCACTGGAGGCAAGTGCCTTAAGTGCTGAGCCATCTCTCCAGCCCCCCCAAAAAAGGCAAAAATGGAGCAGAGGCTAGCATAACCAAAAAAAAAAAAAGGCTCTGGATTTAATTCCCAGTACCACAAAAAAAGTAAAGGAGAATGTGGGGTGGTAAAAAAAATGGTAACAGTAAAAGGCTTCTGCTGCAATGAGCAAAACTTAATTGAAAATCAAACATCTGAAGTGTTTCTGGCAGTGCTCACCAGTTTAGCATCCCAAAGACTTCACTGTAGCCTTGATTCTGATTATATAATAGGAGTACTATGCGCTGCATGGTAACACAGCATGTGACATCAACCAAATTTGCCTAAAACATGCTGCCTCAAATTAGAGACTAATTGCACATTATGAACTGCCATGTTTTTACCATATATACAAAATAGTTTGCTCTTATTTAGAAACAATGGTTTAACTATAGAAAACAAAGACTTCAATATTTTCCTATAGTCATTCTGTAGAATGTATCAAATTAGTGTATCTTTGGATTGTGTTGTGTTATAATTAATTTTTATTTATTCATTTTCAAGTAGAGAGAGAAAGAGAGAAAGAGAGAAAGAGAGAGAGAGAGAGAGAGAGAGAGAGAGAGAGAGAGAGAGAGAGAAAACGCCAGGGTTACCACCTTGTGGGTCCAGCTTATGTGGGTCCTGGGGAATTGAACCCAGGGCCTTAGGCACTGGAGGCAAGTGCTTTAACTGCTGAGCCATCTCTCCAGCCCAGAATTAATTTACTTTTGAAGCAAGATCTCAGTCTAACCCAGGCTGACCTGGAACTCTATAACACAGATTGGCCTTGAACTCATGGCCAACCTCCTACCTTTGCCTCCCAAATACTAGGATTAAAGGTCTGAGCAACCACACTGGTTAGAATGTTAATTTTTAAGATATATATTTATTTATTTGAGAGAAACAGAGAGATAAAGAGTATGGGTGTATCAGGGCCTCCTGCCATTGCAAGTGAACTCTAGACACATTTGGCTTTATGTAGATACCAGAAATCAAACCCAGGTCATCCAGCTCTAGAATGTTAATTTTTAGAAGTTGTGGGACTGGCAAGAAGGCTCAGCAATTAAAGGCACTTGCTTGCAAAACCTGCCTGTCTGGATTCAATTCTTCAGCCATCAATATAAAGCCAGCTGAACATTTGTTTGCAGTGGCAAGAGCCTTTAATGCGCATGCACACAAATGTGCATATAAGTGATAATTTGTTTATATTTTTATTTATTTGTAAGTAAAGAGAAACAGACACACAGGGAGAAAGAGACAGAGAGAGAGAATGTGTACACCAGGGCCTCTAACCACTGGAAACGAACTCCAGATGCATGCATCACTTTGTGTATTTGGTTTTACATGAATACTAGGGAATTTAACCCAGGTCTAATGGTAAGTGCCTTAACTGCTGAGCCATCTCCCCAACACTATTTTTTTTTTAAAAGTTGTCTGAATTGTTGACTTAAGTTTCATAAACATTGTTAAATAAATTTTGGCTTGGATTAGGACACAATTCCCAACTACTTCTGAAGTGGCCCTGAAGTGTCCTTCAGCTATTCTGTACTACACATTTATAAAGTGGCATCTCAGCACTATTGGTTATGAAATCAAAGTAATGATTAACTCTGAAAAGCATGGAAGATCGTCCATATCTTACAGTATCAAGTATTCAGCCCAGATTTAATCTTTTGTTGTTATTCTTTGAAGTAGAGTCTCACTAGCCCAGACTGCCCTCAAACTCGTAGAAACCCTTCTACTTTAGCCTCTCAAGAGCTAGGATTATAGGCACGAGCCACCAGGCCCAACTTCTTTTCTGAAAATTTTATTGCCTTGAGTTAGGGTCTCATGTAGTCTACATCGGCATCAAACTCACTATGAAGCTGAAAATAACCTTGAACTCATGATTTTCCTTCTTCTACTTCCCAAGTACAGGCTTGCACCACCATATCCAGAGATTTTTTTCCCCTCTTTTTTGTGCATGTGTGTATTTGATGTGAATGATAAGCTCTCATGCTTAGGAGTCAGAAAAGTTGACCCCTACCTTCTAAGTAAAAAGTGCATAAGCTTCAGCAAATGACCTTCCATCTCTATGCTATTCAGTTGGGGGTATATACTAGTTCCCAACAGTAGTTTTTTTAGATGGAGTCTCCTTATGTTGCCCTGTTTAGAACTTGTGGGCTTAAGTGGTCCTGCCACCTCAGCCTTCTACATTAATATGACTACAGGTATGTGTTCAGTTTATATGAGATAATCATAATATAGAAAGCTTAGGAAAAAAGATTTGGGGTGTAGCTTGAAGGTTAAGTGTGTTTAGTATGCATGAGGTCCTAAATTAATCCCTAGCATCCCCAAACCAATCAATCAGCCAACTAGACAGCCAGTCAGCCAACCAAACTCTATCTTAAAGAACATACAATTAACAAACATCAGATTCACTGTGGTGCTCTTCAAATGTATGAATACAATAATAAAAATCAAGTAGCAAATGTGTGGCTTTGGCCTCAGAGTAGACTAAAGCGAAGAAATACTCTGCATCTAAAAAAAAAAAAAAATCGGGGGCTGGAAAGATGGCTTAGTGCTTAAGGTACTTGCATGTAAAGCCTAACAACCCGAATTCAGTTCCCTAATATACACATAAAGCCAGGTGCACAAGGTAGTACTTGCATCCAGAGTTTGCAGTGGTTGGAGGTGCCCTGGTGTGCCCATTCTGTCTGTCTGTCTCTTCTCCATCTCCCTCTGCTTGCAAATAAAAATATTTTCAAAAAAATCAGGGCTGGAGAGATGGCTCACGGTTAAGGTGCTTGCCTGCAAAGCCCAAGGACATGAGTTTGATTCCCCAGTACCCACATAAAGCCAGATGCACAAAGTGGTACATGCATCTGGAGTTTGTTTGTAGCAGCTGAAGGCCCTAGCGTGTCCATTCTCTCTGTCTCTCTTCTATCTCTCTCTGCTGGCACTGCAAATTAATAAAAATATTTTTTAAAAAAATCAACTGGTCATAGTGGAGCACACCTTTAATCCCAGCACTTAGGAGGTAGAGGTAGGAAGATCATAATGAATTAAGAGGCTACCATGAGATTAAATAATGAATTCCAGGTCAGCCTGAGCTAGAACAAGACCCTACCTTAAAAAACAAAACAAAAATCAAGGTGCTATTAATAGCAATATTTTATGTATCTTTAACAAGCCAGTTAAACTGTGATAAGTCATCAATTCTAGGTAATCTCCCAATTAGAAGGTAAAACGCGAGGGGAAAAGTCTGAGTCTTAGATTACTGAAATATAGTAAGTTTAATGTTAGGATATTAAATACCACTAAAATGATTATTCTCATGAAATTTTAGTCACATAACTAAATTGCTCCAGAGTACTTTTCCATGCTTATGGAAGCTTTTCCATCTCCACTGTCAAATTCTCCTGCCTCTCATCTGTCCTTCCTTAGGAAATGTTCCTCAAACACTGAGATGAAAAGAGTCTATGTTTCTATAGTACTCAATAGTCTCCTTTGTAGTTCTTACACTGTTCAGTACCAGTCTACTCTAGTCAGTTTCAAGTTCAGAAAAGGCCATCTGGTTAGTGTAGTATATATACCAAGCACAAAATAAGGCAATTAACACAATACCACTCAATTCTTATTTCTCACAGGTATTATGGAAAAGAGTATGGAAGTTCCTTAATTAGAGCAGTTGCATAACATGGGCAAGTTCTTGAGTTTGATTCCTAGCACTATACATTAATTAATTAATTAATTAATTAATTAATTAATTAATTGAGCTACTATATGATCTAGTAATTCTGCCTCTGGATTTGTATCCAAAGGAAAGTAAAACACTATCTCAAAGAGATGGCTGCATTCCCATTTTAACTACAGCACTATTCAGAATGGTTAACACACAGAAACAACCTAAGCGTGTACTGACAGATCAAAAGATTAAAAAAGAGGTGGATGGATGTGTATATAAGAGAAGATAATTCAGAATTAAAAAAGAAGCCCTGTGGCACAGGCCTTTCATCCCAGCTCAGGAGGCAGAGGTAGGAGGATTGCTGAATTTGAGGACACACTGAGATTACATAGTGAGTTCCAGGTCAGCCTGAGCTAGAGTAAGGCCCTACCTTGAAAAACCAAAGTTCTGCCATTTATGACAACATGGATGAATCTAGAGGACATGTAAGTGAAATAAACCATTAATAGCAATTACTATATGATCTCACTCATAACAGTAGCATTTTAAGCCAAACTTACAGAAAGGTAAGATGGTAAATACCAAAGGCTGGAGATGGGGGAAATGAGATGTTGGTAAGGGTTTAACTTTCCAGTTAACAAGACAAGTAAGTTCTGAAGATCTAATGTACAGTATGGTGACTATAGTTAATAATGTATGCATGAAATTCACTGACAGCAGGTCTCAAGCGTTAGCCCTCATAAAAAACACACACAAATGTAACTGTGAAGTGATGGTGATGCTTCACTGTAGTAATGATTTTACAAAAAATATATTATTAAAAAGTATACTGGATGCCGGGTGTGGTGGTGCATGCCTTTAATCCTAGCACTCAGGAGGCAGAGGTAGGAGGATCACAGTGAGTTAAAGGCCACCCTGAGACTACATAGTGAATTTCAGGTCAGCCTGGGCTAGAATGAGACATTGCCTCAAAAAAAAAAAAAAAATACTCATCCCAAAGTTTATTTATTTTCAAGCAGAGAGAGAACTGAGACAAAGAGAATGGGCATGCCAGGGCCTCCAGCTGCTGCTAACCAACTCTAGATGCATGCACTACTTTGTGCATCTGGCTTTATGTGGGTACTAGGGAATTGAACACAGGTTTATAGGCTTTATGGGTAAGCACCTTAACCTCTGAGCCATCGTCTCCAGCACCATAAGCTTTTTTTTTGTTTTTGTTTTTTTAAAGAAAAGGTCTCCCCACAATAGGCGTGCCTATTGCAGTAGTTGGCACATTTGGCCTGGCTGGCCAGTCTTAAGGCTTGCAAGGTCCACTGGTGCAACAGTGGCACGTCTATTGTGAGGGAAACAAACTGCTCTTTAATTGGACTGGAGGTACATGCCTGGTATTGAAGACCTAGTCAAAAAACTATGGTGGGGAGGTCATGAACCCTAGGGGAGTAACACCTGCTGTTGTCTGGCTAAATGCTTATTATGCTCACCATATAAGCACTTTTAAAAAAGGGTTCATACCCATATAATAATGCTACTCTCACTTTTGGCTAGAGAAGCTTCTCTTTTTCAGATGGTGGTGAGCACTGGGATAAAAGACACCATAGTGCTAAAAAGAAATGACAGTGGAGTGTTCAGCACTGGGACATCTCTATCACACTTCCCAAGGCTCAGGGTCTATTGAGGAAGAGGTGGTGGAAAGACTGTAAGAGCCAAAGGAGGGCTGGAGAGATGGCTCAGCGGTTAAGGCACTTGCCTCCAGTGCCTAAGGCCCAGGTTCAAATTCCCAGGACCCACATAAGTCAGACCCACTCTCTCTCTCTCTCTCTCTCTCTCTCTCTCTCTCTCTCTGCTTGAAAATGAATAAATAAAATATTAAAAAAAAGAAATGCTAAACTTAAAAAAAAGAGCCAAAGGAAAGGTAGGAGTGCTTACAATGCAAACTTCCAGACACAAAATGATATTCATGACCTCATAGTGCCTGATAGCACCTACACAAGACCTTCATAATAGGAGGAAAAGATGATGACACTAAAACAAAGTAGAGACTAATTGGGGGGGGGAAGGGGATATGAGAGAGGGTAGTCACTAAAAAAAGAAACTAATGGTTGAATTTAATGAACAATTCACTGACTAAACAAATATTTATTGAACATAAGAAAAAAAGGGTTGAGCCAGGCATGGTGGTGCACCCCTTTAATCCCAGCACTCGGGAGGCAGAGGTAGGAGGATTGCCTCAAGGCCACCCTGAGACTGAATTCCAGGTCAGCCTGGACCAGAGTGAGACTCTACCTCGAAAAAACCAAAAAAAAAAAAAAAAGAAAAAAAGAAAAAGAAAAAAAGGGTCAATCTTATTCTTTGTTTCACAAAAGTTACAAGTTATAATATGTTCACATAAACACATTCATAGTTTTCTTGAAACATGCAGTTTTTTGGTTTCTCCCCACCCTAGTCAGATTATTCCATTTTTATTCCTTTTTTTTCCCCAAAAGGGAACCACAATCCTGAAACTGGTTATGAATTTGTTTCATCTATTTTTTAAAAATTTTACTATAGTTATATATGTCCAGTATTTTGATTTTTGGGGCTTGGGGGTTAAGGCAGGGTTTCACTCTAGCCCAGGCTGACCTAGAACTTACTCTGTAGCCATTTTTCTATTTACTTATTCTTATACTCTAGAAAGCTATGTCAAAAGCCGGGAGTGGTGGCGCATGCCTTTAATCCCAGCACTAGGGAGGCAGAGGTAGGAGGATTGCCGTGAGTTCAAGGCCACCCTGATACTACAGAGTGAATTCCAGGTCAGCCTGGGCCAGAGTGAGACCCTACCTCAAAAAACAAACAAACAAACAAACAAAAAACCAATAGAAAGCTCTGCCAAATGAATTGCAAATAGTTTCCTAGGATTTTTAACTTTGTTTATAGTTTTATCAACCTTTAAATTTTGATATAGTCAAGTTTATCAGCATTTTCCTTTATGGTTTGTACTTTGTATTTTATTCAGTGTTATGAATATTCCTTCTTTTCCTAAAATAATTTCACATTCTGCTGTTCACATTTAGAATTAAAATATACATAGAAATAAATTTTATATGCAATGAGATAGTGCTATTTTAAAAAATAATTTATTTGAGAGAGATAGAGAAAGAGGCAGATAGAGAGAATGGGTATGCCAGAGTTTCCAGCTGCTGCAAGGGAACTCCATATGCATGTACCACTTTGTGCATCTGGCTTTACATGGGTACTGGGGAATTGAACCTGGGTCCTTAGGCTCTGCAGGCAAGTGCCTTAACTGCTGAGCCATCTCTCCAGCCCTGATAACTATTTTTTCAAATGTTAATAAGTATATAAACACAATTTATTCTACATTTACTCCTCCCCTACTAGACTGAGTGCCACAACGTTTCCACAGATGCACACCTGCCTTGTTTCCCAGCTTTGGTTCTGCTTCACTAATCTGTCTGTCCCTAAACTTAAAGCACTGTGGTATAACTGCTTTATGATAAATAGGGCAATTCTTTTTTCTTTAACATTATATTGGCGTTCCTTAATCATTTATTAATATTGATTTATCAAGTATCATAATATATCCTATTTGGATTTTAATTAAGATTGTACTTACAGATTGATTTTGGGAGAACACTTTAGGGATTCCAAATAGGTGCTACAAATTTCATTTTTTCATTTTTATTTATTTTTTTGCCTCTTACGTCTTTCAGTTTTGTATTTCAGACTTCTCAAATCCTTTTACTCTTGGGCATTGCTTTTCAATGCCAACACTTGGTCTCAGCACATTTTTTACTCAGCGCAGGTATCATTTAGTCCCATAGATACTTCTGACTTTTCAAGCTCATTAAATGCTCTTCCTTTATGCTCCTGGGTTTATTTATCCATTCTCTGTTTAATAGAACCAAGAGCTACACTAGGCATGAGCAGTATACTGGTATATAAGGACAGTGCCTAGCTTCAAGGGGCTTTCATTTTAATATGACACACAGAATAATAAACAGTTATAATTCAGGCTAGCACATATTACAGGGGAAGCACACTGTGCTATGGGAATATATAAAACAAATACCTAACTCAGACTTGGGGGATGGCTGGATGGGGGGGAGAAGGGTGTCAAACATTGCTTCTCAAGGAAGTAACATGTAGATTGAAACCTGTAAGAAGAACACAAGTTAGAAAACACAATAGTGACTAAAAAACCACAGTACTGATACCCTTTCATGCTCTTGATTTTATTGCAAAAGCACTCATTTAATTAGGAAAAAGTCTGATTTTTAAACACATTTCTTCTCTTGGCTTTTGCTTTGTACCATTTTTTTTTTTTTTGGCTTCCATAATATCTGTGATAATCACTACTTGCTCACTGGTTCTTCCCTTCTGGAATGCCAATGTTCCTCATGGTTTTGATTCTTCCCTTCTTTGTTCTAATATAAATATAAGTACTATTCCTAAAGTTCCTAAAGACTTTTTCTCCCACTCCTAGAACACTGATATATACACTGAGAAGTCTCAGCATTCTTTTCCCCCTCTTTGTTTTATTTAGACAGGGTCTCACTATATAACTCAGACCAGCTTGGCACTCATTATTATTATGTAGCCTAGGCTGTCCTTGAACCCCTGACCTTCCTGACTCAACTCACAATGCTGAGATTATGAGATTGTAGGCATGGTCTACCACACCTGGCCTTTTTGTTTTGTATGAAAACGGGGTCTCACTATTTAGTCCCAGCTAATCTCAAACTCTCTATGTAGTCCAGGCTGGCCTCAAACTCAGGATCCTGGGAACTCCTGAGTGCTGAAACTCAGGCAAGTACTATCATGCCTAACTCAGTATTTGTACTTTTAGCTACCACCACTATAAATTTTCAGTCTTAAAACCCAGTGGAAAACACAGCATAATTATTCCAACTAAAGATTATTTCAATATCACAGAAAACCTTAGTTCAATTATTGATAGTTTTATTATTTTTTTTTTTTGAGATAGACTTACTCTATAGTTTAGGGGAAATAATTCTCTTGCCTCAGCCTCTTGAGTGCTAGGATTACAGTGAGCTACCATACTCAACTTGTATTTTTTCTTAATGTGACAACTTGGCTAGGCCACTAGTTGCATTTAAGCAATCTAACACTAATCTAGATGCTGGTGAAAAGCTACTTAATAGATGTAACTAAAGTTCATAACCAGCTGACTTTATGTAAGATTATACAGAAAAGTGAGAATGGGCCTGATCCAGTTAGTTGAAAGGACTTAAAAAGTAGGGCTGAGGCATCCCTGAGACAGAGAGGTAAGTATCACCTATAAACACAGCTTCCAACTATGTCCAAGATTTCTAGCCTGTTGTTCCTGTCAGCCTGCTCTAAGGACTTCAGAGGGGCTCTTCTAACCCCCATAGTTACATAAGCATATTTCTATATTACTGCTTCCCACTTCTCTGGTTGAACTCTGACTGATATACCAAACTTAGAGTTTACTTACAAAGATTTCTTCAAGAACCTAGTAAAGCTTCTACTCTATGTATTTCTAATCAGTTCCATGTGCCAATAACATATCCAAAGTTTTAATTTTTTCTGGACATTTAAAAATTATTTATTTATTTGCAAACAGAGTGTATAGGTGTACCAGGGCCTCTTGCCACTGCTAATGAACTCAAGATGCATGCAGTACTTTGTGCATTTGGCTTTCTGTGGGTACTGAGGAAACAAATTCAGGCCAGCAGGCATTGCAAGCAAGTACTTTTTAAGCACTGAGACACCTCCCCAGCCTTGGACATGGTTGTTAAACCTATTTTTTAGCTAAATCTTTAGAATATGTTCCTTCCTCTCCATCCCACAATAGACCATCACCATCTCTTACCTGAACTAGGGATTGAAAAGCCTCCTAAACTGGCTTCTCAGATTTTTCTCCTCTATCTATTCTCCACACTGCTGCCAGAGGTCTCTTTCTGGAAAACAAACATGATCAAGTCACTATCCTTTTAAGAAACTTAGAAAGCTCCCTACGTAAAGGTTTTCTTTTTATCTTATTAACCTGTTTTTAATCTCATCCCCTTCTATTATCTTTGTGTTTAACTTTCTGTTGTTTTTCTAATTTATTGGGATAAATGCTCTGGACACTATTTTTTTTCTTTTTTAATAGATATTTAAATTTTAAATTGTCTCTAAGCATTTCTTTAATCAACACATCAGATATGAATTAACTAACCTTTTGTTCAAAATTCAAATCTCCTTTGTGATTCTCCCCTTCACATCCCCTGCCCTCTGCCCCCAGATAGAGTCTCACTCTAGACCAGGCTGAATTGGAACTCACTCTGTAGTCCAAGGCTGATCTCAAACTCACAGTGATCCTCCTACCTCTGCCTCCTGAGGGTTGGGATTAAAGATGTGTACCACCCTGTCTGGCCTCCTTTGTGTTTTTTTTTTTTTTTTTTTTTTTTAACCATTGGGTTCTTTATTTATTTTTTTTTTTTTTTTTTTTTTTTTTTTTTTTTTT
>PVHP010001851.1:51596-89234 GCA_004024765.1 Zapus hudsonius | reverse complement strand
ATTTCCTAATAATTTCCAAAGCTATACTTCAAGTTCTAGTAGAAACATAATAGCAATTTGCTTTAAAATTTTTTCTCATCTTTTTCCTAGAACCTGTACAGATGTTATGAAAACCAATGCACTTTGGTAAAGCTAGGAGACAACAAAGAACAGAAACATACCAGAATGAAGTAAATATGATCCAGATCACTCAAGACTAGTGGAATCTATGTAGTAAGTGCCACCTGAGCATTGGCAAATGACAAGAAGCATAAAAATGTCTAGTGGGGGAAGAGCAATATTCAGTCTCAGAAAGAAATGGTCCTCCTTTAAATGAAATGTTTAAAGCTGAGATTTAATGGGGGACTCTCAGACGGAAGTAAAGAAAAGAGAAATAAAAAGTACATGATGGGGGCTGGAGAGATGGTTCAGCGGTTAAGACACTTGCCTCCAGTGCCTAAGGCCCCGGGTTCAATTCCCCAGTACCCACATAAGCCAGATCCACAAGGGGGTGGCCCTGGTGCGCGCTCTCTCTCTCTCTCTCTCTCTCTCTCTCTCTCTCTCTCTCTCTCTCTCTGCTTGAAAATGAAGAAATAAAATATTTTTTAAAAAGTACATGAGGGGGTTGAAGAGATGACTCAGCAGTTAAAGGTACTTATTTGTAAAGCCTGATGGCTCAGGTTCAATTCTTCAGTACCCATGTAATGCTAAATGCACATAGTAATGCACATATCTGGAGTTTGTTTCCAAAAGCAAAAAGACTTTTACAGAAAGAAGTGTGCACCCTGAGACTACATAGTGAATTCCAGGTCAGCCTGAGCTAGAGTGAGACCCTACCTCAAAAAACTAAAAAAATAAAATAAAATAATTTATTTGCAAGCAGAGAGAGAGAGAGAGAGAGAGAGAGAGAGAGAGAGAGAGAGAGAGAGAGAGAGAGAGAGAGAGAGAGAGAGAGAGAGAGAGAGAGAGAGAGAACATGCCAGAGAAAGAATTGGGCACGCCAGGGCCCCTGCCACTGCAAACGAACTCCAGATATATGTGCCCCTTTTGTGCATCTGGCTTTACATGGGTACTGGGGAATCAAACATGGGTCGTTAGGTTTTGCAGGCAAGCATCTTAACTGCTGAGCCATCTCTCCAACCCATTTCTTAAAAATATTTTCATTTATTTATTTGTAAGCAGAGAGAGGGAGAGAATGGGTTATTTTTTTATTTTAACCTAAAAAGTAAAGAAGGGGCTGCAGAGATGGCTCAGTGGTTGAGATGCTTGCCTGCAAAGCCTAAGGTCCCAGGTTCAATTCCCCAGTACCCACATAAAGTCAGGTGTACAAAGTGGCACATGCATCTGGAGTTTGTTTGCAGTGGCTAAAGGGCCTGGAGTGCCCATTTCTTCTCTGTTTCTCTCTGCATGCAAGTAAATAAATAAAAATAAAAAGTAAAGTATTGCAAATAAATAAAAATAAAAAGTAAAGTATTATTAAAAAGAATCTATTGTTATATTAAAAGAATCTAGAGCTAGATGTGGTAGAGTATACCTTTAAACTCAGTGCTCAAGAGGCAGAGGTAGGCTCTCCATGAGTTCAAAACCAGCCTGGAGCTACAGAGTGAGTTCAGGGTCAGCCTAGGCTGGAATGAGACCCTGTCTCAAGGGCACACTTTCCTGCTGCTGTTCTCCACCTGATGTTAGCCAGAAGGTGATGTCACAAAAGACTGTGCAGATGGACCTGAGAAGCCAAAACCTGGACTCTCTCAAGACTATTGCTTTTAAAGAGTATAATTATATCTGTGAAGATCACAACTGTACAACACCTCTATAGGAAAGAAGACTTGGACTAGATAAAAATATGGTTTCAAGGATCATTCATGAAAACACATTAGAAAAAGAGAGAGTCCAAGAAGCATTTGGAGACTATCTCCAGCCACAGCTGGAATTCACACAGTGTAAGCTTGGAACAAAGTTCCAAAGTGACTTGGATAGGAGCATCTTGACTGGCAGGGAGAGCACTTCCAGTATCTGATAAAAGTTCTCTAGTCCTCATCTTTTTTTTTTTTTTAAGGTAGGGTCTTGCTCTAGCCCAGACTGACTGGGAATTCACTCAGGGTGGCCTTGAACTGACAGCAATCCTCCTATCTCTGCCTCCTGAGTACTGAGATTAAAGGTGTGCGCCACCACACCTGGCCTCTATTCCTCATCTTTTGGAAGCATTGAAATCCGTAGCAACAGCTGGTCTAGTAGATACACCACTTTCTCTGTTGCTCATGTACACACCCAGCAAGGGAATGAGTTATTTTAAAATTAGATATAAATGAGACACATGTGGTTTGTAAACCCAGTGGCTCCCCAACTATATTGCATTTATATGCCAGTTAATGGCTCACCAGTAACCTTATAGTTTAGAACTATAAGTTAATCTTTCATATTGGAAATCTAGAAGCATTGGCATAATTATTGGTACTGATTCTTTCCTCCTCCCTATGTGCCCTTTCTCCCCTTTTATACTGAGCATAGCAGTTGAGGAGATGACTCAGCGGTTAAGGTGCTTGCCTGAAAAGCCTAATGACCTATATTTGATTCCCCAGTACCCAAGTTAAGCCAGATGCATAAAGAGGCACATGCATCTGGAGTCTGTTTACATCAGCTAGAGGCCCTGGCATGCCCATTCTTTTGTTTTCTCTCTCTCTCTCTCTTTCCCTTTCTCTCTCTCTCTCTCTCTCTCTCTCTCTCTCTCTCTCTCTCTCTCTCTCTCTCTCTCTCTCTCTGGCGGCCATGGCAGGCCCTTTCTTTCTTTCTCTCTCCCCCTCTCTTTCTCTCTGCTTGGAAATAAAAAAAAATTTTTTTAAGAGGATGCCAGGTTGGAGAGATGGCTCAGCAGTTAAGGCGCTTTTCTGCAAAGCCTAACAGCCTCAGGTTCAATTCCCCCACATTCACATAAAGCCAGATCCACAAAGTGGCACATGTCTGTCTCTCTTCTCTCTCCTTGAAAATACATAAAATATATTGAAAAAAAGAAGATGCCCACTAATCACTACTGTTTACTATTGCCCTGTCTAAATTAGTCAACATAGTCTGATTTTTAAAAAAGAGGTATTAAAATCCAAAAGAAGAGACAAATCCATTACTATTTGAAGGTTATATGATTATAACCTAGAAACACCAAGAAAATCACTTGAAAAATACTATAAATGATTACAAAATTCAGTAAGAGAGAAAAATATGTTATAAGCCTTCATGTATAATAAGAACCAATTACAGTAGATACTAAACTAGTACTATTAAATATTAAACCTAGTTAATAGCTACAAAAGGCAGAAAATATCCAGGAATACCAAGACATGAGCAAATTTTATGTGAGGAAAGCTGACATTCTCCTGAAGGAGATGAATAAAAAGACACTACATTCTTGGACTCCACATTATAATAAAGCCATTTGTCCTAACTTAATTGATAAAATGGGATCCCAAATCTTGTCTTCTCTCATTGGATGTATGCAGACAAGGTATTTCTGAAGGTCATATTGTAAAGGTAATGCTAAGAATAGTCTTGAAAACCTTGAAATGAGAAAATGATAAAGTCACAAAAGAAATGTGACCAATACATGCATGTATGTGTGTGTGTGCCAACAAACAAGCTTATGTGTCACAAAAAAAACACCACCCACAAAAAATAAGCCATCATTCCAAAAATAAATAAATAATGGGCTGGAGAGATGGCTAAGTAGTTAAGGTGTATGCCTGCAATGCCTAATAACCTGAGTTTAATTCTCCAGCACCCACATGAAAATAGAGGCACAAAGTGGCAAACACATCTGCAGCTTGTCTGCAGTGGCTAGAGGCCCTGGTGTGTCCATTCTCTCTGTCTATCCTCCTCTCCATCTCTCTCTGCTTGCAAACAAACAAACAAACAAACAAACAACCCAGCTGGGCACGGTGGTACACATCTTTAATCCCAGCACTCAGGAGGCAGAGGTAGGAGTTCAGGGCCAGCTTGGGGCTATAGAGTGAGTTCCACATTAGCCTGGGCTACAGTGAGTAGCCCAAAAACAAACAAACAAAAGAAACTATAGTAAAATGCAAATAAAAAGTACCCCCTTTTTTTTCCCCAGTTGTTTTGTTTTGTGCATACCTATAATCCCAGCAGTTAGGAGGCTCAGACAAGGAAGATCAAGAGTTCAAAGCCAGCCTGGGCTACATAGTGCGCTCCAGACAACTTGATGTATACAGCAAGAACCTATCTCAAAACTCCTCCCCGACTCCCGACCTCCCCCACCCAAAAAAAGAAACAACCAACCTAGATTGGACAATTCTAGCGGCAAAGAAACAAGTATTCTCACTCACTGATGTGTACAACCTCTGTGGAAGGCAATCTGGCAACACTGATGAAAATTATATGCAAATACATTTACCCTTGATTTATCAATCTCACCTCTAGGAATTTATCTTACACATTATTGAATATATATAAAATAATATTTGGAAATGCAATTAAAAACATCCCATAAATACACATAAAGGGGACTAGTTAGACATTGTGTTCCATTTTTTAATTTTTATTTTTATTTTATTTTTTATTTTTTTGGTTTTTCGAGGTAGGGTCTCCCTCTAGTCCAGGCTGACCTGGAATTCACTATGTAGTCTCAGGGTGCCCTTGAACTCATGGCGATCCTCCTACCTCTGCCTCCCGAGTGCTGGGATTAAAGGCGTGCGCCACCACACCCGGCTGTTCCATTTTTTTAAATGGCAGACATAGCTAGGAAAAAACTGAGGAAACTGTAATGATGTGTGAAGATTCAATAGCTGGTTCTGAGCAGGTACTACGATGAACCTGGACTATCCTGTTGTGTCAGAAAGCAAGAAAGTTACCAATGAATTATCAATAGGACATTTTGTTTTTCCATGTAAGAATTGTATCTAGTGCCAATAGAATAAAAAAATGAGAAAATTACCAGATGGTACTCTAGTTAAACAAGTGATTTAGGTAACAATGATCCGTGAATAATTATTAGTAACTGAAGAGCTCTCTAAACCTGATCATTAATGTCTGGTTAATGTTATGGATTAATTTGATCAACACTACAATGAGAACCACTAGTATTGTGGAGCCTCCAAGCACAACACAACATAAAGTACTTGCATTTTCTAACTTGAAGTGAAGTAAACTCCCAGGAGTAACTAATTTTCAGGAAATACTAGTGATGGAAAGGCAAAGGCATAAGAAAAGAAAAAATAGATTTAGGGATATTCGATAGGAAAACTAACCAAGTTCCTATAAAAAGTCAATGAAATTTTAAAAAGAGTAGGGGGCTGGGAAGATGGCTCAGCGCTTTCTACCAAAGTCTGCTATCCCTGGCTCCATTCCTCAGTGCCATGAAAAGTCAGATGCACAAAGAGGTACATGTATCTGGATTTCATTTGCAGTGGCATGAGGTCCTGGAAGTGATCATGCTCTCTCTCTCTCTTTCACTCTCTCCCTCTCTTTTCAGCTTGCAAATAAATTAAAAAATTATTTTTTAAATAAAAATCCCAGCACTTGGGAGGCAGCAGTAGGAGGATCACTGTGAGTTGGAGGCCTGAGACTATATAGTGAGTTCCAGAGGTCAACCTAGGCTAGAGAAAGACCCTACCTTGAAAAAACAAAAACAGAGAGGGGCGGGGGGGAGAAAAGAAGTAGAGGGGAGAAGTAGGAGAGGAGAGGGAGTGTGATCTGTGGATCTTGTTTGGGTTAAGTAGAAAAAGACATATTTAAAACATTCAGGGAAATCTGATTTTAGACTGGGCACTAGAAAATAAAAAACATTTTTTGCCAGGCATGGTGATGCACACCTTTAATCTCAGCTCTTGGGAGGCAGATTTAGGAGGATCACTGTGAGTTTGAGGGCACCCTGAGACTACATAGTGAAGTGAGACATGACCTCGAAAAACAAAACAACAACCAAACAAAAAACAATTCAAATCAGGTTTCTCTCTGTTTGTTTTGAGGAAGGGTCTCACTCTAGCTCAGGCTGACCTGAAACTCTGTACTCCCAGGCTGGTCTCAACTGTACTGGAATTAAAGGCATGTGCCATCATGCCCAGCTCAAAAAATTATATTCTTTTTTTTAAAAAGATTTTTTTTTCCAGGTGTGGTGGCGCACACTTGGTCTCAGCACTTGGAAGGCAGAGGTAGGCGGATTGCCATGGGTTTGAGGCCACCCTGAGACTACATAGTGAATTCCAGGTCAGCCTGGGCTAGAGTGAGACCCTACCTCAAAAGAAACAAAAAAAATTTTATTAATTTATTTGCAAGCAGATAGAAGAGAAACCAACAGAGAAAATGGGCACACCAGGGCCTCCAGCCAATGCAAATGAACTCCAGATGCATGCACTACTTTGTGCATCTGGCTTTACGTGGGTACTGGTGAATCGAACCCAGGTCGTTAAGCTTTGAAGGCAAGTGCCTTAAGTACTGAGCCATCTCTCCAGCTCTCAAAACATTATTCTTAAAAAAAATTCTTTTGAAATTTTCTTACATATGAAAATGCCATTGCTATTGTGTAAGAAAACATCCAGATTGTCAAAGATACATGTCCTGAAGTAGTAGGGACAAACTAACATGCTATTAGGAATTTGACAAAATCTTTATAGAAGAGGAAGAAGTGTAGATAGATTAAACAAGGTAGAAAAATCCTGACAAGCTGAATAATGGCTATATACACAGCAGTTCATGCTATTCTCTGTACTTCTCTAGAAGCTTGAAGACTGTCGGGAAGCATTTAAAAATGAGAAAGCAATAAGCAACACATGAAGCACCAGCAGCAGGAATGGCTATGATCACTATGACCAACAAGCTTCTGTCTGGGGGAGTGGGAGAGGCATATGTATAGTGAATGCACATGTGAGTACAGATGCATGTGCTCCATGAGCAAGCATGGGGAGGCCAGAGGAAAACTTTAGGTGCTCTTCTCTATCACCCAACAGTATATTTACTTAAGAAAGAGTCTCTTCCTTGATCTAGAGCTGCCTTTTTCAATAAATGAGCCCCAGCTCCCAGAGATTCTCCAGTCTCTAACCCCTGTGCACTGGGGTTACAGATGTGAGTGGCATTACCCAGCTTTCTGAAGGAATAAATGGAGTGGTCTGTGGTCTGAAAGGCACTCATGTTGGGTGACAAGCACTCTTAGCTGCTGACCCATCTCCTCAGCCCTTTCTTTTTATGATGAAATGCTGACTTGATCACATCAAGGCTTTTGTATTTGTTTTCATGTGCTTGATTCATGTTCAGTAGCCTTCCAGAACATATTCTGCATAAAGGATTTCCAAATGAAATGTAATAAAAATACAAAGATTTTTCTCAGCTTGTCATAATACATATTTAAATATTAAGATACCAGTATATATAATTGCATATACATAATATAAAATTACATGTATAGGCCACATATCAAACTGTAACTTTCCAATTCAGAATATGGTTTCAGTTCCCTTACCATCGATATTTAGCATCATTTTCCACATGGCAGGCCGAACAGATTGATGAAATCCAAACCATACTTCCCTGCCCCCTCCCAGTGGGTGGTCATATCCTTCTGGAGCTGAGAAAAAGGAACGCCCCACAGGTGTATATCTACAAAAATTAAAATGGCATGCTTAATCCTTTCCTTCCCATACAAGTATTTAAATCTGCAGGATAAGGGAAACTAAAGCAGACCATTAATTTAGCATAAGGACACTTAGCATACATGAAACTACTTTCCAAGGGTATGAAAATATAAAGTCTAAATTGAAGAGCCTCCTCTCTGATAGCTCCCATTCTCAGTTTACATAAGAATACATTTTATTTAAAATGCTTTCTTGGGGCTAGAGAGATGGCTCAGTGGTTAAAAGCACTTGCTTGCAAAGTTTAATGGCCCAGGTTCAATTCCACAGTACCTATGTAAAACCAGATGCATAAAATGGTACATCAATCTGGAGTTCACATTCATTCTCTCTCAAATAAATAAATGTTTTAAATAAATAAAATACTTTCTTAAAAATGGGTTAACAATAGTTCATAATAATATGTTAACAGTTACAAATTAAACAATACTAATGCTAAATAGTAAGTAATAACTGAACAAAAAGCTATTTCTACCAATGTGTTTCAAGACATACTATCTATCTTTTAAAAGACATGTATGAGACACTTATGTAAATACATGTGAAAAATACAAATGAAATATACAAATGTGAACACTAGTGTGGTTAAAATAGCAATCTGGCCCAGCATGGTGGCACACACCTTTAATCACTTGGGAGACAGAGGTAAGAGGATTGCTATGAGTTCTAGGCCAGCTTCAACTACAGAGTGAGTTCCAAGTTAGCCAGGACCTAGCAAATGCTAGGCAAGTGCTCTACCACTGAGCAATATCAATATCCAATAGTAGCAATTTAAACACAGTTGGGTACCATTATATAAACTGTGAAATTATTTCTAAAACAAGGTGATTTAAGTTTAGGAGTATATCTAAAATATATCAATCATTCAAAATTTATAGCTCTTAAGAGAAACTATTAGGCATTTTCTTATAAAAGAATTCCTTACAATAGCTAATTTTGTATATTCTGACATGCTATTATTGAACTAAAGTAATTAAAAGTATACAATATATTAAGGTGAACCAAGGAAGGCCTGTACAAATCACTTGTAGGAAGAAAACCTTCAATTAAAAAATCTAAAGACAAAAAAGCCAGAAGCACCCACTTCATGGAGGGCAGATGTCGTAGCACCACATCAACGGCATGGACAGGGTTAGTGCTGATTGGCTTGTCTAATTCCAGTGGCTCAGGCAAGGTCCGTCCTGTCAGTACTTCATGCAGTAGGTGCCAACTCACCCGAGACACAAATTTGATTGACACCTTGAAAGGTCGATCTTTTCCACCTTCCCCAGGTAATGTAACATCTAAGTCTACCTGTTAATGGGATAAGAGTCAAGTGGTAAATATTTAAAAAGATAAAATATAATTATTTAAAATTTAACATAAAAATATCTAAGAGCAAACAAGTAAAAATAAAATATATCTTTTTTTGAGAGGGTGGTATAAGGCAAGGTCTCACTCAAGCCCAGGTTCACCTGGAACTTACTCTGTAGTTCAGGCAGGCCTTGTCCTCACAACTATCCTCCTACCTCAACTTCCTGAGTGTTGGGGTTAAAGACATGTGCCATAACACTCAGAAAAAAAAATAAATATTAATGTCAAATCAATATTATAAAATTTAAATCACATAGTTAGCCATGCTACATTATTTATCATCATTACAAAATACTGGCAACTACCTAAATGCACTAATATTTAGGCAGCTTTGGTGGTTTGATTCAGGTGTCCCCATAAACTTGTGTTCTGAATGCTTGATCCCCAACTGGTGGCAATTTTGGAATTGGAACCTTGTTGGAGGTGTGTTGTTGGGGATGGGATTATGGGTGTTATAGCCAGCTTCTCCTTTCAGTGTTTGGCACACTCGCCATCTGATGCTGGCCAGGAGGTGATGTCCAGCCTCTGCTCATTCCACTGTTTTCCCTGACATGGAATTTCCTCTCATGACTGTAAGCCAAAATAAACCATTTCCTCCTACAAGCTGCTTCTGGCTGGATGTTTGTCACAGCAATGAGAAAGCTTACTGCAATAGCAGCTATAAAAGAAAGAAGATTTTTGAAACTGGTATGGAATAATTTTCAAGCTGTATTATTAATTTAATAAGTCAAGGACAAAAGATTACAAAGCATGATATCTTCTGTGTGAGAAATAAGAAGAAAATGAGAAAATATTGAAAACATTTCAAAAAGAAACACAGAAAGCATGAACCAGAAACAAAGAAACTGATAAATGTCAAAGGATAAGAGGGAATGGATTAGAAAAAACTAAGAGAAAAGCAATACATACATGCATACATACATATGGCCAGGGGAGTGGGTATATAAGATCTTTGTAAAATAAATAAAGAGTTTGGGGTTCAAGTGCAAGACTAAATAAATAAGGTGAAACACAATCAAAGATATCAATGTCAACCTCTAGCCTCCACATTCAAGTGCATGTGTAAGAATATACATATGCATACCACACACAAAAATCAATTGCTAAAAAGTATAATGGTGGCACATGCCTTTAATCCCTGCACTTGAGAGGCAGAGATAGAAGGATCTTCGTGAGTTTGAGGAAAGCCTGAGATAAATAGTGAATTCCAGGTCAGTCTGAGCTAGAGTGAGACGCTACCTTGAAACCCACCCCCCAAAAGTAAAATGAGAAACAGCATCCTTATGTCTCCCACATCACAACTAAAAACTGCATCAAAAGAAACAATTGACAGGGGAAAAGGAATCTTTCTTGGCTATGAAATATAAAAAAATAATTATAAATCATGCATGTGAAAAGGTATTAACGTCTAGAACATTAAAAGAACGCTATAACTCATTAAAACAACCCAATTTAAAAAAAAACCCAATTTTAAAACAACCCAATTTTAAAAAGTGGGCAGCCAGCATACACCTTTAATCCCAGCTCTGAGGAGGCAGAGGTAGAAGGATCACTATGAGTTTAAGAACACCCTGAAACTAATGAATTCCAGGTCAGCCTGGGCTAGATAGAGGAAGACCCTACATCAAAAACAACAACAACAAAAGGGCCAAAAGATGAATAAACACTTTCTAAAGAAGATATATAAATGGCTGGCCAATAATAAATGAAAAGATGTTCAGTATCACTAATATGGGGTAAAATTCTTTTTTTTTGTTTGTTTGGTTGGTTTTTTGAGGTAGGATCTCACTCTAGCCTAGGCTGACCTGGAATTCACTATGTAGTCTCAGGGTGGCCTTGAACTCATGGTGATCCTCCTACCTCTGCCTCCCGAGTGCTGGGGTTAAAGGCGTGTGCCACCACGCCCGGCTAATATGGGGTAAAATACTAATCAAAACCACAATGAAACCATGCCCAGGGCACAAGCCTGAAATGTCAGCTACTTAGGAAGCTGAGGCAAAAGGATTTTGAGTTAGACATCAGCTTTGGCTTATATAATGAGACCCAAATGGTGTCCATCAATGGAAAAATGGGATACACAAAATGTGTTCTATACACATAATGAATTATCATGATTTAGCCTTGAAAAGAAGGGAAATTCCAACACATGCTACAACTTTAAGGACATAATGCTAAGTGAAATAAACCAGTCACAAAAAGACAAACACTTCATGATTCCATTTACACCAGGCACTTTGGAGGTTGCCAGGGGCTGAGGAGATAAAGAGTTTCAGTACAGCAAGATAAGGACATTCTGGAGATGATGGTGGTGATGGTCACACAACAATGTGAAAGCACTCTAGTACCACTGCACTGTACCTTAAAATGATTTTAAAAGATTAAGAAAATGGCTTTTATGTGTATTTTACATTTTTTGCGTACCTTTCTTTTCACTGGATAAAAATATTTTTTAGGCCGGGCGTGGTGGTGCACGCCTTTAATCCCAGCACTCGGGAGGCAGAGGTAGGAGGATTGCCGTGAGTTCAAGGCCACCCTGAGACTACATAGTGAATTCCAGGTCAGCCTGGGCTAGAGTGAGACCCTACCTCAAAAAAAATTTTTTTTTTTAATTTTACAAATTTTAGAGCTGGAGAGATGGCTCAGTGGTTAAGACTTGCCTCCAGTGCCTAAGGCCCCTGGTTCAATTCCCTAGTACCCACATAAGCCACATACAAGGTTGTGGCCCTGGTGCTCTCTTTGAAAATGAATAAATAAAATATATATTTAAAAAGTTTTACAAATTTTAGTCTCAATTAAATATTTTACAGTTTTATAAGTGTTTTGGCCCTAGTCACTGAGCTACTGCAAAGGATTCAGCTGCCTTTCCCTTGAGCCCTCACACTTCCCACTCCCTGCCCTGGTCTTCTCCCACAGCCACCTTCAGCAGGCTGTTTGCATCAAGGAAAAGGAATCCTGTTATATGACCACTATCCAGAACCTCTACCCTTTCGAACCCTTTGCTGATACAAGTAGGGGTAATAACCTGCTTCCTGCTGGCACTGAGGGTAATATCTATATAAGAATTCAACAGAGAATTGGCAGGAAGACTCTTACTACTATCCAAGGAATTGCTGATGGTTATGATACAAAGAAACTAGTGATAATGTTCAAGAAAAAATTTGCCTGTGATGGTACTGCAACTATATATCCTAAATAAGGAGAATTCAGCTCAGGGTAAAGAGTTCAAGAAGTCCTGATAGAGATTAGACTGGCTCAGGTTCGTTCCTGTTAAGTGCTTGAAGCTCTCCGAAGCTTAAATGAGGATTTCCTTGCAATGAAAAGAATTTCCCTACCCACAAGTTCAAACACCTCACAGCTTATGCAATGTAACCATTTGGGAAACTCCTTCATGCAATAAACTGAAAAGAGCAATGCCAAAAAGAAGTGCTTCCCCTTAAAATACTTACTAATTAATACAAGTAGAATAAGAATATTTAAATAGGAGAAACCTGACAGATATCAACTTAACCAACTGGTTAAAATTAACATCACCACTAATAGAACACATTATGTATCTCCTGAAATAAGTGCCGTGGTAAAGAATAGCACTTTTGCAATATTCCTGCCATAATACATAATCAAAATGTAATGAAGGGAACAATCTACCAAATAACTTGTCTGAATCTTCAATCATGTTTACTTCATAAAAGGAAAAAAAGTACCTTGCTAGGGAGATGGCTCTATGGGTAAAGGGCTTACCACATAAGCATGAGGATCTAAGTTCAGATGCTGAGAAGGTGAGACAAAAGGATCTCTAGGGATTGCTGGCTAGCTAGTTTAATCAACTCAGTAAGCTCTAAATTCAGTGTGGACTCCTATCTCAAAAAGTATGGTGGACTCTAAACACTTAGGTTTATGTCCATATATTAATGATACTCTTGTTTAGAGAACAAAAGTTCAGATGTTCAGATGGCAGAGACTACTGGGATGATGCAAAACTCACTATAGTGATGAGAACTGACAGTGAAGTGCCATCCATACTGCTGAGAAGGTGACAATGGAGTGCTTAGCACAAAGTGAGATACACCCTCCAAGGCTCAGGGGCCATTGCAGAAGAGGTGGCAGAAAGAATGTGTGGTAGTTTGAATGTAATAGTGTTAATGTATAACCTAGACTCAGGTGTTTTATTAAAATTGAGTTTGTAACTTCAGCCCCTACCAGGCAAATTCCTGTTATAGGGGGGCATATCACTGAGGACAGATCTTAGAGTACAGCCCTAAGGTGTATTTGGAGGCAGGTCTGAATTCTAGCCCAAAGGTGTTGGGAAAGCAGTTTGAGCTCTGGCGGGTTCATGCTTGCTGATGGTACTGGCTGTTGGTAGTTCCCTGTGTTGGAATCTATAAAAGAGAGCCAGCTTCTTTGGCCATTGATGGTGTTTCCCTTAATGCCGTAAGCCTGAAATAAACCCATTCCTCCCATCAACTGTGTCTGGTTGGATGTTTATTCCAGCAATACAGAACTGACTACAACAGAATGTGAGAGCCAAAGGAAGGGAAGGACTGCTTTAATGTTGTCATCCAGACACAAAGTGGCCTTGAAACTCACAGTTGCTGATCAAGGTTGGAAAGAAGGGTTTCAGTGGAGAAGGGCTGGGAGGAGAGAGGGCAGTGAAAGGGGATTATGATCATGGTATATTGTCTGCATTTATGGAAGTTGTCAATAAATAGTTAAAAACGAAAAGAATTGAAAGATAAGGCAGAGGTGGGAGTGGTAGCACAGACCTCTGATCCCAGCACTCAGGAGGCAGAGGCAGAAGGATCACTGTGAGCTTGAGGCCTGCCTGGGACTACAGAGTAAGTTCCAGGTCAGCTTGGGCTACAGTGAGACCTTACCTTGAAAAAAATTAGTAAGGCAGAGAATGACTGAGGCAGACACTTGACATTGATTTCTGGCTACACACATGCACATGTACCCACATGCACAAACACATACACATAAAAAAAGAAGCAGGGCTTTTCCATTTCTAGGAACTCCCTTCTGCTGTACAAGAGCTTTGCCATCCTTCCTTCTCTCAAGTTCTGTAGATAATCTAATAAAATTTCTCTAAACTTTGTCCTCTAGTCTGTGGATTTCACTTCTTTGAATTTGTAAGACAATAACTTGGAGGCCACTAACTTCAGTGGAAGTTTTGTCTGGCACCTAAACTTCTTCCTCCTATAAGCTGTGTCTGGCTGGATATTTGTCCAAGCAACAAGAAATTAACTATAACACAACCAAATTAATTTTGGGGACATTTCTTATGATGTCTTAAAACAGAGATGTCAGGGCTTTATTTTGTTTTAATTTCTTTTTAACAACAAAAAAAAAAAAATGCCTAGGGTTTTTTTGTTTTGTTTTGTTTTGTTTTTTGAGGTAGGGTCTTGCTCTAGTCCAGGCTGACCTGGAATTCACTATGTAGTCTCAGGGTGGCCTTGAACTCACGGCAATCCTCCTACCTCTGCCTCCTGAGCGCTGGGATTAAAGGCGTGCACCACCACACCTAGCTATGGGTTTTTAATTTATTGGTAGAAATTGTCTTTTGACATACATGTTTTGCCTATACTTATAAACATTAAGTAATGTATATTCATTCTATTTTTTAGATATGTCTTACCACATTATCAGACAAGTTAGATGGTACTATCCTTTAACTAGACAAATGGTGTTAAGATATGCCCTGGGGGTTGGGGAGATGGCTCAGCAGTTAAGGCACTTGCCTGCAAAGCCTAAGGACTCCGGTTTGATTTCCCAGTACCCACATAAAGCCAGATGCAGAGTGGTGCATGCATCTGGAGTTTGTTTGTATGATGTGTCCATACTTCCTCTCCTGTCTGTAAATGAATAAAAATATTTTTTAAAAAGATATTCCCTCTCCTCCTGGATGTTCAATAACTAGAGGTAGGTAACCAAAACTAATAGGACATTGGCACTAAAAAAACAGCCAATATTTTGGTCCCAGTGCCCATGTGAAGCAAGCCCCAGGAGAGGATGGGACACTTCTAGGGTATCCTACAGCTCAAGTAAGTCACTATCATGTTGGTCAGGGAAGACATGAAAACCCAAAGATTGGGATTCAACCAATGTACAGTCTGTAAAAAGAGAGTCAAAACAGAGGGAACAGATCCTCAAACGTTTCCAAGGAAAGCCACATGGGCAGCACAGCCCTGCCTCATCCCAGTGATGGCATAAAACTAAAGGAGCTCTTCCAGGTCCCTAAAAGTCTCTCCTAAAGAGCTGCAACTGACCTTAAGAACATACATATATGTATATGTAGTTAAATTTTGGCTACCCAGTTGGTCTTAAACACCCAACAGTAGAGTACAGCCAGAGAGTAAAGTATTCCTTAAAAACACTGGGCAATACAATACAACCCAAGGAATTTCCCTCCTTAATTCTGAAGCCAAATGATGAGAGAGACAACTATATAGAGCCATGTGACTTTAGGTTTGATCACTGCAACTCAGCAACACTTGTGCCATGATCAAGGTTAAATGTTATGTCTATATTCTTGATAATTCTACTAAAGTCTCATATGTATTACAATAACCTCAAGAGCAGATTCAGACCATGTCAGACACTACCATGCCATGGGTGAACAGCTTTAGAAATAAGACTTTTGGATTGTCATGGTGAAAGAGAATTATGCCCATCATTTCTGGTAATAGTAATTCTGTTAATTTTTAATTTTTGGACATTTGTGCCCTGCTGTTGTTTTAACCTTACCTTCTCTCATTTATAGTTAGTCTGCAGTCAGATGGTCCTGTTATCTTCTAACTCCATCCACCTGGGTCCACTATCCAAGGCCTGAGAGTCTACAAGAATGGAACCCTAAAGAGCCTCACTTTGCTCCTGTCTCCTCTTGCTTTTATTCTTCCTCTCCAATGTCTTTATCCAGGACTGTCTTCCCATATCATATCAATACATTTTTGGGGTCATTTAGATAGACACACTAAAGAGGAACCCTAACTGCCACACTGGATGACCCCACTCAGCTTGAAGAAGCCAGAGCAGTCATTGCCTCAATTCCCTAACAGAAGTTAGGGTTACTTCTTCAGAGGGGGAAATGAGGCAGTTTAGAGAGAGGTAAGAGGGCTCCTGAAAATAAAAACAAGCAATGTCCTTGTAGTCTCCACTTAGCTAGAGGTCAGAAATGTGAGAAGGGTATGGCTACTCCTTATCTCTTTCTGTCCCTAGATCTGTTTTTCCTTAAACTCAACCTGAGTCCCTCCCTAGAAAGGAGCTCCCTTTCCTAATATAATTCCCTCTCCAGAAGGATTAAAACTGGCTTCCTGTGTAGAAACCTGGCATCAGGGCTGGTCAGCTCTGCCCCCATCCAGAACCTAGAAAAGACCCCAGTCTGGGTCTCTAGGTGGGCATTTCCATTTCTGGAAACCCCTCCTGCTATACAGGAGTTTTGCCTTCATTCCATATCTTGAATTCTATCCATAACCTAATAAAATCTTCTCTAAACTTAAAAAAAAAAGAAGAGTCAAGGAGGAAGAGTAGCAGTAGCAGCTTGGGGAATTGCTCCATAATCAAGACTACAGATATGATGCCTATTTTTCCATGACCCTAGACTATATTCTATACCAGAGTTGTGGTAGGGGGAGGGTTCCAATCTTGAATTCTATCCATAACCTAATAAAATCTTCTCTAAACTTAAAAAAAAAAGAAGAGTCAAGGAGGAAGAGTAGCAGTAGCAGCTTGGGGAATTGCTCCATAATCAAGACTACAGATATGATGCCTATTTTTCCATGACCCTAGACTATATTCTATACCAGAGTTGTGGTAGGGGGAGGGTTCCAAGGATATAACTAAAACAATTTACAAAATTGGAATACTGATTGCCAATTAGACAAAAGTACTGCATTATCATTAAATTTAAAGAAACTGATGGCTATATTATGGTTTTAATCCTTATTCTTTTAAAAATGCTTTTATTTATTTATTTGCAAGCAAAGAAAGAGAGAAGAGAGACAGAGAGAGAATGGGCACACCTGGGCTTCTTGTCACTGCAAATTAATTTCAGATACATGTACCACTTTATGCATCTGGATTTACATGGGTACTGGGGAATCTAACCCAGGCCATCAGGCTTGGCAAAAAGGACTCTTAACCGCTGAGCCATCTCCCCAGCTCCTATTTTATTTTTTGTTTGTTTGTTTTTTGAGGTAGGGTCTTGCTCTAGCCCAGGCGGACCTGTATATATCATTTATCTTTCTAAACTGCTCACAATGACATTAATTTCAGGTTTACAAAAAAGTTGTGAGACTAATGCAAATTAATGTGAGAATAATGTATCTCATATGTCCTTTACTCAGATTCAGCAATGTCCTTAAGGGTTGCCAGAGTAGTTTTATCACTTTTTTCTTAATCTCTTGCTCTCTCTTTATAATCATACGTATAGCAGTATAAAGAGACACACATAATTTTGTTGAACCATTCACAATTACACTGCATACATCACGCTCCTTTAATGTTTAATACTTTATTGTGTACCATTTCAGAGTCCAGAGTGCTACCCATTACTTCATGGAACCCTCTTTATTGTGTACTATTTCTTAAGACTAAGGAGGATCACCATGAGTTTGAGGCCACCCTAAGACTACATAGTGAATTCCAGGTCAGCCTGGGCTAGAGCAAGACCCCAACTCAAAAAGCATACAAACAAAAAATAGCAGGAGCTGGGGAGATAGCTCAGCAGTTAAGGTGCTTGCTTGCAAAGCCTGATGGCCTGGGTTTGATTCCCCAGTACCCATGTAAATCCAGATGCATAATCTGGAATTTGTTTGCAGTGGCAAGAAGCTCAGGGATGCTCATTCTCTCCTCTCTCTCTCCTTGCAAATAAATAAATAAAAATGTTTAAAGGCAATGACCCTTGGTTTTTTTTTTAATGGTAATAAGGTCATTTAAAAGAAGATATAGCAAAACAAGAGCTTTACAAAAAAGGAATGTACATCTTACCCCAGTAGTTGCCACAGGAAGAGGATTGGCTGTGTAAAGGCTTCTTTTCCCATCATAAACTGGTCTTCGGTCTCCAAATATTGTTACTTTAAAATGTTGAATCATTGAGTCAACTACCTCTCTGAGGAAGGGAAAAAAAATATTCATATACTTCTCTGCAGGATGAAATACAAAAATATTAACTGAAATAAGTCAGGTGTGGTGGTGAATGCCTTTAAACCCAGCACTCAGAGACAGAGTTGGGAGGATTGACATGAATTTGAAGCCAGCCTGGGACTACAGAGTAAGATCCAGGTCAGCCTGGGCTATAGTGAACCCCTATCTTGAAAAAAAAACTTAAAAAACAAAACAAAAACATAACCAGGTGTGGTGGCGCACACCTTTAACCTTCAATCCCAGCATTCAAGAGGCAGAGGTGGGAGGATTGCTATGAGACTACATAGTGAATTCCAGGTCTTCCAGGTCAGATTGGGCTAGAGCAAGACCCTACCTTGAAAAACAAACAAGCAAAACCAACCAAACAAAAAAAATTTTTTTCTTAAATGATTTTTGATACTGTTTAAAGCTCTTAAAATTCCAAAAGGCATTCATATGTAATGAAGATTTTGCTTTCAGAAGCATAGCTTAGCATAGTAAAAATACTGATTGCTAGCAATGAATGGCATGATTTCCCTAAGACAGAAAAGAATGAATCTAGTAATCATTCTGGGACACAGTTGACCAGAAAAATATTCTGCTTAGAATCTGACTTAAAATCCCTTTCATTTTCTCTAAGTACTCCCTGACTATCTTTCTCAAAAAGTAAGATACTTTTTGCACTGTGCTAAAATAGCACCTCTTATGTATTTCTATTAGAACTCTCAGACTATTGTGTGATAATTATCATATATTTGATTCCTACTATGAGTTTTTTGAGGGTAATAAACACTTCTATCATCCTTTATGAGCCCACTTTTTAAAGGCAGTACCTAATCAGTAAGTATACTATAAAATGTATGGCTAAAGCTATAGCTCCAGCGGTATGGCACTTGGCTAGCATGCATAATTCTATCTCTAGTTCAATCTCTAGGACCACTAAAAGAATAAAACCCTCCATTTTCACAGAGCTAACATTTTGACCCCAATATGTTAACATATAAATATATATAAATAAAAATACAGGTCATACATAAATATACTATATACCCACAAATTAATATAATTTTGTACACACATTTATAAAAGCAGTAAAAAATAATCTAGAAGGATATATGCCAAAGAAATACCAAAATGCCTCTGGAGAGAGGTTGCTTATACAATCAAAATACATTACAATACAAGTACACACAGTACTGGTATGATTCAAAATAAAATCAAAAGAGTAAAATGGTGCTGGGAAGATGGCTCAGAGGTTAAAGGCACTTGCTTGCACAGTTTGCTGGTCCAGGTTCAGTACCCTAGTACCCATGTAAAGCTAGATGCACAAAATGGCACATCCATTTTTATTATCTCCTGACCCCTTGGCACTTATATCCATTAATCCATTGGGCTGTTCTTTGATCGTTCTAAAAATTCAATCTCCAAATATTCGAAATAACATAAAAATTGCCTTTTCACAATCTGCATTTCAGTTAAGGCTATAACCATTGCACAAGTTAGGGCTCAACAAGCCATCTTGACCTCTTCTTTCCCTCCATACTTAAATTATTCACTCTTTATCGTAGTTGCATGTTAGGGCTGGAGATGTGGACCTATCACTTGTCTAGCATACTGCAGGCCTCTAAATTAAATTATCAACACTGAAAAAAATATTACATCTAGTCCTTCCTTTTATCTCCACTATTGCCACTGTATCTTAGAACTCATTACTTTTTAGCCAAATACATATTGCCAGAGGTACCAGGGAGTACTTATATTTAATTTTCATATAAACAGAAATGAAGACTTACAAATATTCACAAACATGGATTAACAATGGTGCCCTCACTTGGTCTATACCAGATGGTTAGATGCAGCATACTATACAGAAGGAACCCTGAGAGAATAGCAGTAGTTCTCTAGCATACAAGTGTTAACAACAGAACTGAGAGTGTACCTCAGCTTGCCCTAAGCTCAACACCGAGCACTACAAACAAAAGGAAAAAAAGAGGAAAAAAATTTAACAGTGGAGCTCACATTCATTCATTTTCAGCATGTTGCAACCTACTATAATTCAGGTATGTGGTGCATACCTGATGAAGTTTTTGGTACTATTAATCTCAATTTTTTTTGCTTAAATATACTTTTAATAGTTTATTTCTAATTTTTGTTTCTCATCAACTTTTCTATAAATTATATATTAGAACAGTAGTGCCTATAAATAATGTTTAAATATTTTATTTGAGAGAGAGAGAGATGCTATGGGGTACACAAGGGCTTCCTGCCACTGCAAGTACCAGAAGCATGACCCACTTTGTGCATCTGGCTTTACATGGGTACTGAGATATTGAACCTGGGCCATCATGCTTTGCAAGCAAGTACCTTTCACTGATGGGCTATCTTTCTAGCTCCTATAAATAATTTTTAAAGTGTGCATGCACATATATTTATCTGTTAATTACAAAGCCAAATAAATTTTAGCTATAGGGAATGTGTAATCAATCACTTGAAGGTCACTGATCTGTAATAGAACCCTTACAAATGTTTTCCAGCTTTCCTCTTCTATATTCTCTAAATTATTATCACTTAATATTTTAAATATAGAAGTTCCTTATTTCCATAAAAGTCTCCAATGACTTTCCATAAATATAATGTTTATTCATAAGTACCTTCAAATTTCAAATATACTGAAGAAATATTATTAGCCAAAAGACAAATTTCTTCTGTGTACTTTACCTAAATGCTACTTTAAAAGAATTTTGCAGGCACAGCCCCCGCCTGCAGCTCCTGCAGGGGCACCAGCCACAACCCAGACGAACGGACAAGGTAACTACGGAGATCAGCAGAATGCAGCTCCGGCTGGACAGGTGGATTACACAAAGGCTTGGGAAGAGTACTATAAGAAAATTGGTCAAGCAGTTCCTGCTCCTGCTGGGGCTCCCCCAGGTGGTCAGCCAGATTATAGTGCAGCCTGGGCTGAGTACTATAGACAGCAAGCAGCCTACTATGCCCAGACAAATCCCCAGGGAATGCGCAGCATCCTCCAGCTCCTTGGGGCCAATAATAAGAAGTGGACAATACAGTATTTGCTTCATTGTGTGGGGGAAAAAGCCTCTGTTAAATATATGGATGCAGACGACTTGATGAAGATCTTAATTTTGTTTTTTGGTTTAAAGTAGTGTTTTTTCCCTTTTTTTTTTTAAATGTACAAAATATCTATCACTACTGATAGGAGGTTAATATTTCTGTGTAGAAATGGAAATTGGTTTGTTTTTAGTATTTAGTGTAGATGTGCACATTCCAGCAAATGTATTTGCAACTATTATGTGGTCAATGCTTTGTGATATAAATGTACTTTTTCAATGTATACTTTCACTTTTAAAATGCCTGTTTTGTGCTTTACTATAAATGTTATGAAACCTCCTGTGTCGGTAAAAAAAAAAAAAAAAAAAAAAGAATTTTAAGGGCTAGAGAAATGGCTCAAAGGCTAAGGCGCTTTCCAGCAAAGCCTAATGACCCAGGTTCAATTCCCCAGTACCCACATAGAGTAAGTGGCACATGAATCTGGAGTTCAATTGCAGTCGCTAGAGGCCCTGGTGTACCCATTCTTTCTGTCAGTCCCTCTTCTATCTCTTTCTCTGCTTGCAGATAAATAAATGTTTAAAAGAATTTATTTTATTTATTTGTAAGGAAAGAGATAGAGAGAGGGAGGGAGGGAAGGAAGGAGAGGAGGGAAATGGGCACACCAAGGTCACTAGTCACTGCAAACAGACTCCAGATACATGTACCACTTTGTGCATCTGATTCTATGTGGGTACTGGAAAATAAAACCCAAGTCATTAGGCTATCCTGGCAAGCACCTTAACTGCTGAGACATATCTCCAGCTCCTAAAAGAACTTTAAAATGTGAACAGTTAACATCTGTTGTTAGCTTTTCTATCTTCTAAGCAATTAATTAACAAGCAAAATAAAATGTATTGCTGGCATATTTTGCACGGCATGGTTTCACAGGACACTTAAAATACTCCAAATTATACCATTTGAGCTGGGTGTGGTGGCACACACCTTTAATCCCAGCACTCAGGAGGCAGAGGTAAGAGGATCAATGTGAGTTCAAGGCCAGCCTGAGACTACAGAGTGAATTCCAGGTCATCCTGGGCTAGAGGGAGACCCCCAGCTAAAAAAAAAAAAAAAAAAAAGGTAATACTGACCATGCTATTCCATGAATGAGCACTGAAAACATGCAAAGGAGAAAGAAACATCATAAAAGACCACATATTTAATGATTCCTTTTATATGAGATGTCCAAGGGATGTGAATCTAAAGACAGAAGCAGATTAGCTGGCAGGGACTGCAAGGTGGGAACAGGCAATGCTCTCTTGGGGAAGATAGGGTCTAACATTAGATTGTGGTCATGGCTATATATCATCTTTGTGAGTATGTTAACAACTATTGAGTTGTACACTTTAATTAGGTGAATTATATATATGATGTGTAAAGTTTCTATCAGCATTGTTGCAGTCAGCTTTCTCCTTGCTGGCAGAAAGAACCCAACTAAAAACAGCTTGTGGAAGAAAGGGTTTATTTTGGCTTACTACTCGAAGGAAAGCTCCATGATGGCAGGGGAAATGATGGCATGAGCAGTCGGAGACATCACCTCCTGGCCAACATCAAATGGACAATAGCAACAGGAGAATGTGACAAGCACTGGCAAGGGGAAGCTGGCTATACACTCAAAGCCCGCCCCCAACAACACACAAGGTTCCAATTCCAAAACTGCCATCAGTTGAGGATTAAGCATTTGGAACACATATAAATTTATGGGGGACACCTGAATCATACCACAACCATGTTATAAAAAATACCCCTCTCAGCAAACTATCCAACTATAATACTATACCAACAGTATGTTATTTATTTATGGTTCTCAGAGATGAGTCTCACTGTGTATTAGACCAGATTGGTCTTAAAACTTGCTATGAAGATCAGACAAGCCTTGAACTCATGTTCATCTTGTTTCTGCCTCCCAATGCTAGAATAAGATGTACACCACCATGCCTTGTGCAAACAATATTCAATATTCCTTTTAATGTTTTATTTCAAGTGTGTGTGAACGTGCATAGAGCCCAAAGAATGCCATACATTCTCTGTCATTGTTCTGTAATATTCCTTTGACATGAAGCCTCTGGAGCTGCTGTTTTTAAGAGTCAGACTGGTTGGTCAGCGAACCTCAGGGATTCTCCTCTCTGAACACTTGGGTTACAAGCATGTGTGGCCATGCCAAGCTTTATAGGTGGGTGCTAAGGATTTAATTCAGGTCCTTGTGCTGTACAATGAGTATTCTTACCTGCTGAGCCATCTCCCCAGCCCAAAGCAATATTCTTTTCCAGTGTGTGTGTGTGTGTGTGTGTGTGTGTGTGTGTGTGTGTGTGTGTGTGTGTATGTGTGTAAGCACACATGTATGTAATGTGGCGTGAACTAGAGTAGTCTCTCAGGACTACTTAAGCCCTTGTGCTTATACAGGAAGTGCTTTTAACTGCTGAGCTATTTCTCCAGCCCCCAAAAGTAACACTTTATACATATTTAACAAACATGTTCCTTTACTAAATCAATCAAAATCATTTAATAGGAAAAATAAGAATAATGAGAATCCACTTTTTCACTAAAAGAGGGAGAAAAGGATTTTCTAAAAAACACATGAAGTTAAGAGTATGTTTGTAGAGAACTTGACTCACAAAATGATTCACAAGCATTTCCTGAATATTTTGCCCCCCCCAAAAAAAAAACAAAAACAAAAAACTCCTCTGACTAAAGTGGAAACTTGTTTGGCTAAGATGCCTCATCCAAGCATTAGGATTAATGTCTTAGTGACAATTATTTGTCTATGTGGCATAAGGACAAGAGACTCATTAAGTATTCAAAACTTAGGTCACAAGATAATTACTATGACATTATAAAAGGCAGCCACCAAACTTTTACATTAAAAAGAAACAAAATGTACTATAGTCTTATCCATTTTGGAAAAGTTATATTGGATATAACAGAAGGGCTGTATTTCTGACCCTGAACTGTTTTGTTAATGCTTAGAAAGAATTTCAAAGCCAGGGATGGGTAGAGTTTGAGGCCATCCTGAGTGAGAAGAAAGAAAGAAAAGAAACAAAGAAAGAGGGAAGGAAAGGGAGAGAGAGAAACAAAGAAAGAGAAAGAAGGAAAGAAAAAGAAAGAAAAGGAAAGGAAAAGAAAGAGGGAAGGAGAGGGAGAGAGAAAGAAAAAGAAGGAAAGAAAGAGGGAAGGAGGGAAGGAAGAAAAGGAAGGAAGAAAGAGTGAGAAAGAAGAGAGAAAAGGAGAAGGAAGAAGGAAGAGGGGGGAGAAGGAAAGGGGAGGGGAAGAAAAAAGAAAGAAAGAGACTGAACCACCAATTTCAAAAGGTCACCAACAGTTTTAGCTGAATAGTCATATGACATTAGGAACACCATAAACAATTCCAAGTCTGTTGAAAATAAATGTAGTTTTACAGATGATAATGTTAAATTAAAATAATAATAGTAATCGGGCAGTCTCTCTTCTCTCTATCTCTCTCTGCTTGCAAATAAACAAAAAAATTTAAAAATTAAATTAAAATAAAACAACTATACAAGCAATTAATATAAAACAAAATTAGAGAAAATGTAATTAGAGATATCAAAAGGATTAGAGACCAAATCTGATGAATAGTACTGCTCTTTTTACCTAGTATTATTGTCCTTTATGAAAGTAGTTCATAACTCATCAGGAATATTTTTTAATATTTTATTTATTTCAGTCTATTACCTACTTTAATTTAAAGGGTCTTTTTATAATGTGAAGATCTAACACAAGGGTCAAGATTATCCTTCATTAAAATTTATATATAAACAAAATTTTGTTTGTTTGTTTTTTGAGGTAGGATCTTACTCTAGTCCAGGCTAACCTGGAACTCACTTTGTAGTGCCAGTTTGGCCCTCAAACTCATAGCAATCCTCCTGCCTCTACCTCCTGAGTGCTGGGATTAAAGGCATGGACCACCATGCCTGATTATAAACAAAATTTTTGAAAAGTAAAAGGGAATTTGAAGTAGAATGTAGCATGAGACAATGAGCTTTCAGATTGTGGCCAACTAAAAGAAAGATGAATGAGCGACAAGGAAGAAGACTAGCCTACAGCACTCATGAGGTGAAGGCTCAATGTGTTTGAACACTTGGTCCTCTGCTGGTAGCACTGTTTTAGAAGGCTGAAGAACCTGTAGGAGGTGGAGAGTAGAGGAAGTGGGTCACTGGGAGAGGCATGGTGGGAGGTTTTATACCCAGGCCTCCCTTACTTACTGCCTGTGTTCTGCCTCCTAAGTGGATGCAATATGACCAACAGTCTCATGCTTCTGCCACCATGATCCCTTGTTAAACTGTGAGCCAAAACAGCTCTCTCCTCTCCTCCTCAATTTGCTTTTTTGTTTTGTTTTCCAAGGCAGAATCTCACTCTAGCCCAGGCTGACCTGGAACTCACTGGTCTCCAACTCACATCAGTCCTTCCACCTCTGAATGCTGGGGCTCAGCTAGCTTCCTTCTTCCTCCTTTTTTTTTTTTTACAATATTTTATTTATTTATTTGAGAGAGAGAGAGAGAGAGAGAGAGAGAGAGAGAGAGAGAGAGAGAGAGAGAGAGAGAGAGAGAAAGAGAGAGAGAGGCAGACAGAGAATATGGGCACACCAGGGCCTCTAAGCCACTGCGAATGAACTCCAGACACATGTACCCTCTTGTGCATCTGGCTGTATTTGGGCACTGGGGAATCGAACTCTGGTCCTTCTGCATTGCAGGCAAATGCCTTAATCACTAAGCCATCTCTTCAGCCCTTTCTTCCTCCTTTTTAAAAAAATTTAATTAGGCAGGCATGGTGGCACATGACTTTAATTTCAGCACTTGGGAATAGGTACGAGGATCACCATGAGTTCAAGGCCAGCCTGAAACTACATAGTGAATTCCAGGTCAGCTTGGGCTACAATGAGATCCTACATCAAACCTGCCCCCCCACAAAATAATAATAATAATTAATTAGGACTGACGAGATGACTTGGGGGTTGAAAGCACTTGGCATTGGTTCACAAAGTTTGTTGGCCAGGTTTTAATTCTCCAGTACCTATGTAAAGCCAAATTCACAAAAGGATACTTCTGAAAGTTCATTCTGGTATGCCTGTGAACATCTCTTTCTCTCTGTCTTCCTCTCTCCCCCTTGCAAATAAATAAAAATTTTAAAGTAATTAATTGAGAGAGACAGAGAATGTGTGTGCCAGGGTCTCCTGCCCCTACAAATGAACTCCAGGTACATGAAGCATTTTTGTGCATCTGGCTTTACTTGGATACTTGCTGTCAAGTTTTACAAGCAAGTACCTTTAACCACTGAGCCATCTCTCCAGCCCCCTAAATTAGAAACCCTTTTAACCTTTTTTGGGTTTTTTGTTTTCTTTTTTCGAGGTAGGGTCTCATTCTAGCCCAGGCTGGTCTTGAACTCATAGTGTTCCTCCTACCTCTGCTTCCAAGTGCTCAGACTAAAGGCATATACCACCATGCCTGGCCCTTCATTTTTTATTCACTTGAGATTTCCAGTCCACAGGATGGTGCCACCTAAAATCCACATTCAGGGTAGGTCTTCTCTCCTGAGTTAGATCTTTTTTAAATTTCTTTATTCATAAGAGGGAGAGAATGAGAATGTATGAATGGGCATTCCAGGGCCTATAGCCACTGCAAATGAACTTCAGATGCATGAACCACTTTGTGCATCTGACTTTACATGAATACTGGGGAATTGAACTCAGGAAAACAGGCTTTGCAAGCAAGCACTTTTAACCACTGAGGCACCTCACCAGCCCTTCTGGTTAAATCTTGACTGGGTAGGCAATCAATTAGGAAACAACTCTGGATGCATCTGTGAGAGTACTAGGTGGTAAAGCGCACTGAGCTAAAGTCGGGGCTGCAAAGATGATGATAAAGAACATTCCTTTTCATGAAGTAATTATACTGAAAAAGAGGGAACAATAATCATATTTTACTAAAAATATCATAATAGAAGTATATACCAAGTACTACAAGGTCAAAGTAAAATAAGTTATTATTTGACTATGAGTTTGTCTTAAAAAATAATGGGTGTTCACAGAAAGGCAAGGACAGTCAGGACATCTCAGGCTAAGTGGCAGAATATGAAAAAAGATATTGATTGGAACCTTATCAAGAGAGGAATGTTAGCCGGGCGTGGCAGCACACGCCTTTAATTCCAGCACTCTGGGAGGCAGCGGTAGGAGGAGTGCCATGAGTTCAAGGCCACCCTGAGACTACATAGTGAATTCCAGGTCAGCCTAAGCTAGAGCAAGACCCTACCTGGGGGGGGGGGGGATGTTAAGACCGGACGTGGTGGTGCATGCCTTTCGTCCTAGGCAGAGGTAGGAGGATCTCCTTGAGTTCAAGGACAGTCTGAGACTACACAGTGAATTCCAGGTCAGCCTGGGCTAGAATGAAACCCTAAAAGAAAGGAATATTATACTGTAGGCAAGTTCAGAATGTTATTCTGTAGGCAATGGACCACTGATGAAATGTTTAAAGTGAGGAGTAGTGGAATGATAATCAGATTTCTCATGTAAAAAGTAAATATCCCAGAAATGTAGATCACCGGAAAAGAGAAGGATATTATTAGAGACCAGTTAGAAGATCTTACTGCATGCAGCCCTATTGGAGAGAGAAGTCATCAATAGTGGTAAACAGCAGCAGACCTTGCAAGCCTTAAGATTGGCCGGCTAGGCCAAATGTGCCAACTGGTACAACAGTGATACGTCTGTTATGAGGGAAACCAACCCCTCTCTAATTGGACTGGAGACCCGTTCCATGCCCAGTACTGAAGACCTAGTCAAAGCCTATGGCAAAGGAGGTCATGAGTCCTAGGGGAGTAACACCTGCTGTTGTCTGGCATTTATTATTCCCACCAAACTGCCTTATAAGTATTTTTCTAAGGGGTATATTTATATATTAATGTTAGTCTCACTTTTGGCAAGAGAAACTTCTCTTTTCAAATGGCAGTGACAACCTGGATGACTCAAAAGGCACCATAATACTGAGAAGTGACAGTGGAGTGTTCAGCACTAAGATATCTCTATCACACCTTCTAAGGCTCAGGGTCCATTGTGGAAGAGGTGGTGAAAACAGTGTAAGAGCCAAAGGAAGGGTAAGACTGCTTACAATGCAATCTTCCAGACACACAATGACCTTGATATTCCTGACTTTGCAGTGCTTGATAATACCTACACAAGACCTTCATAATGGGAATAAAGATAATGACAGCAAAACAGAGACTAATTGAGAGGGGGAGTGGATATGATGGAGGGTAGATTTGAGAGGGGGAAAGTAGGGGTGGGGAGGGAATTATTATGGTTTATTTTCTATAATTATGGAAATAGTCAATAAAAATTTTAAGAAAGAAAGAAAGAAAGAAAGAAAGAAAGAAAGAAAGAAAGAAAGAAAGAAAGAAAGAAAGAAAGAAAGAAAGAAAGATCAAAACCCAATGAGTAGCAGTATGGGGGAGAAGGGTCAGATTAAAGAACAATGAGACTTGGTAACAAGAGGAAAAGGAAATGGAAGTCTAGTTTGGGAGCCTGAGAATTTAGTAAGTAAAAAAGACAGAACAAATAAGGTATAAGGAATGAGACAGGGTTTTTTTTTGTTTGTTTGTTTTGTTTTTTTGTTTGTTTTTTGAGGAAGGGTCTTGCTGTTGGCCAGGTTGACCTGGAATTCATTATGTAGTCTCAGGGTGGCCTCAAACACAAATATCCTCCTAGCTTTGCCTCCTGAGTGCTGGGATTAAAGGTATGCACCACCACGCCAGGTTGGAATGAGACAGAGTTTTGATTTGTGTTTGGAGCAAGTTAAGTATATTCAGATATCAGAAATATAAACAGCATTTGGCAGAGGGCATAGGTAGCTTATTGAAAGCTGACGGATAATTCTTATATGCCACAAATACTCATACATAAGAGTAAGGAATAGTTGGGAAGGAGGGCATGAAGCCGTGACAATCAACCATCTCTACCCACCACCATCATTGTCTTAAAGGGAACATTATGAAAGTGGTAAGGTAGGGTGGAGAAGAAAAAGAAAATAAACATATATTACCTAACAGCAACCCAGAAACTATGCTCAGGATGTGTGGCTAGATTTCAAAAACATTTTAAAATGACTTGGACCTCTTCTATTACCACAGGGAAGACGTGAAGTTATTTCTAATGGGAAATCTGAACGATGTTTGCAGATTTTTCTTACCATCACACCTCTTAAGTACAATCAATTTTAAAACAAATTACCACACACTCCTTGTCAAACTGTTACGATAACTACCATTGTTATTCTAATATATAAGACAGACATAAATAATGACTAAAACAATACACACAGCAACCGACAGCTATACCAGGTAAGGAATCAACTTACCTGTTTACTCTCCTAGGACACTTGTCTGGTTTAATATCTACCTCATAGAGGTAAACATCAATCTTTGGGATTTCAACTTGAAAACAGTTAGCCAGCAGTTTAATGGGCTTGCCCATGGTGCCATAGCCAGGTCTTCTGGGCACCATGAGTAGGGGCTGGGCCCCAACTGGTCCTGCCAGGGAGGAGAAAAAAGAGCAACACTGTTACACACTGTTACTCATATAATCTTGTTAACTAATGTATGCTGGAATTCTATGTACCATAATGGTTAAAGCCTAATGCTAAAAGATGACATCATTACTAGCACTTCAACTTCCTTCAACCCATTTTCTTCTCTTCTTAACAAAGAACAAATAAGAAAACAACTCTGCTCTGAATGAACAACCACACAAACCTAGGAGCCCATGAGTAAGCACATCACACCCAAGGAGTATCAGACCAACAGCAAAGCAAATGAAGAGAAAAAAAGAATCTTAAGAGCACGCCTTTAATCCTAGCACTCAGGATGCAGAGGCAGGAGGATCATCATTAGTTCAAGGCCACCCTGAGACTACATGGTGAATTCCAGGTCAGGTCAGTCTGAGCTAGAGTGAGAGAAAGAGAGAGAGAAAGGAAAAGAAAAGAAAGGAAAAGACAAATTATAACAATGTAAAAAGTAATATTCAATGGACTAGGAAGATGGCTCAACAGTTAAGGGCACTTGCTCACAAAGCCAGCCAGCCTGGGTTCAATTCCCCAGCACCCATGTAAAACCAGATACACAAAGTGGTACATGTATCTGGAGTTCATTTGCACTGGCAAGGGGCCCTGGTACTTGCGCTCGCTCTCTCTCTCTCTCTCTCTCTCTCTCTCTCTCTCTCTCTCTCATAAATAAAGAGAGATTTTTTTTTTGGTTCTTCGAGGTAGGGTCTCACTCTAGCCCAGGCTGACCTGGACTTCACTATGTAGTCTCAGGGTGGCCTTGAACTCATGGTGATCCTCCTATCTCTGCCTCCCGAGTGCTGGGATTAAAGGTGTGCGCCACCACGTCTGGCTAAGATATTTTTTTAAAAAGTAATATGCAGGGCTGAGGAGATGGCTCATTGGTTGAAGGTGCTTGCTTGCAAGACCTGAGAGACTGGGTTCAATTCTCCAGCACCCATGTAAACCCAGATGTACATGCACCTGGAGTTTGCTTGCAGTGGTAAGAGGCCCTGGTATGCCAGTTCCCTCATTCTCTCTTTCTTACTCTCTCATTCTCACTCTCTGTTTGCAAATAAATAAATAAAAACATTTTTTAGCTGGGCGTGGTGGCTCAAGCCTTTAATCCCAGCACTTAGAAGGCAGAGGTAGGAGGATTGCCGTGAGTTCAAGGCCACCCTGAGACTGAATTCCAGGGCAGCCTGGACTAGAGTGAGACCCTACCTCGAAAAACCAAAAAAAATAATAATAATAAAAATTTTTTTAAATATGTAAGCTGGTTGAGGTGGTTCATGTCTGAAATTCCAGTATGCAAGATGTATAAGTAGAAGGATCAGGTGTTTAGGGTACATAGCCTTCCAAGTGCTGGGATTACAAAATCCAGTAATTCTACATCTGAATACACACACACACACACACACACACACACACACACACAGAACTAAAAAGGAAAAGAATAGAACAAAGAGATAATAGTACACTTACATTCATTGGAACAGTATTTACAATAGGCAAAAGGTGAAAGCAACTTAAGTTTCTATGGATAGATGAAAGGATAAACAAAATGTCATAGACATACATAATGGGAAAGTATCCCCTTAAAAGGGAAGAAATTCTGACACATGCTACAACAGAATCAATCTGAGGACTTAATGCTAAGTGAGTTAGCCAGTTACAAAAAAAACAAACACTGGGGCTGGGGAAATGGCTCAATAGGTAAAGGTGTTTGCTTACAAAGCATGCTGGCCCAGGTTCAATTCCCCAGTAACCATGTAAAAAGCCAGATGCACAAAGTAGTGCATGCATCTGGAGTTTGGCAAGAAGCCCTGGCACACTGATTCTCACTCAACCTCTTTCTCTGCAAGTAAATAAAAAAAAATTAAAGACAAGCACTATGTTTTTAATTTATATGAGATACTTAAAAGTTCCTAAGAGAAAGAAATGTGGTTTCTAGGGACAATGGTAGGAGTCAATAGGGAGAGTTAATTACACCGCTCCAAATTAAAAAAAAAGGGGGGGGGCTGGAGAGATGGCTCAGCGGTTAAGGCACTTGCCTCCAGTGCCTAAGGCCCCAGGTTCAATTCCCCAGTATCCACATAAGCCAGATGCACAATGTGGTGGCCCTGGTTCGTGTTCTCTCTCTCTCTCTCTCTCTCTCTCTCTCTCTCTCTCTCTCTCTCTCTCTCTCTCTCTCTCTCATTGAAAATGAATAAATAAAATATAAAAAATATTTTAAAAAAAAGGGTTCTGGATGGCTAGGAGACAGCTCAGTGTACAAAGTGCTTGCTGCCAAGTATGAGGACAAGTTCAGATCTCCAACACCCAGAAATATTGGGTGGGTATGGCAGTCTACCTGTAATCCGGCATTCAAGAGTCAAGAGGCAGGAGATCCTTGGCGCAAGATGGCTAGCTAGACTAGCCAAACTGGCAAGCTCTGGATTTAAGTGAGATACCCTGTCTCAATAAATAAGGTAGCAAGAGGAAGACATTCAACATGAACTGTCTCCATCCCCCCAGAGCTGGGTTATAAAGACATGCCCCTGCACCTGGCTTATACATGGGTGCTGTGGATCTGAACTCAGGTTTTCATGCATACACTGCAAGGATTTTACTAACTGGGCCATCTCCCCGGTCCCTGTCATACTTTTTTACCAAGATTTTCTACATAAATTAAAATCAACTATAGCATCAACAACAACCTACTAACAAATTATAGATTTTCACCAAAAACAAGTGTTCCATGATAGTAAAACAAAGTTTCTAGAATAACCATGGAATATCTGTTTTAATAATTGGACTGAAGCCGGGCGTGGTGGCGCACGCCTTTAATCCCAGCACTCGGGAGGCAGAGGTAGGAGGATCGTCATGAGTTCAAGGCCACCCTGAGACTACATAGTGAATTCCAGGTCAGCCTGGGCAAGACCCTACCTCGAAAAACCAAAAAAAAAAAATTAAAAAAAAAAATTGGACTGAAGAGATGGCACAGCAATTAAGGCACTTGCCTGGAAAGCCTAACAACCCAGGTTCAATTCCCCCAGTGCACAGTAGCACATGCATTTGGAGTTTGTTTGCAGCACCTGGAGGCCCTGGCGTACCCATTCTCGATCTCTCTTTCTCTCTCTCTCTCTCTCTCCCCCCCCCTTGCAAATACATAAAAAATTTTAAAATGCGCCATATTTTTACTTGTTCATTTCTTGCATTTGAAGTACTCCTCGATGACATCCTTGGCCGGAGACTTCTTGCTATAGTCCTTAATGAATACACAGCTGCAGCCAACCACTTTGCGGGGTTTTCCCTCTTGATCAATTTTGCAGAGGCCTACCCACTCCCCTTGCTTCTTCTTGCCATCAACCTTAATTAGATTGATTGGGTGCTCAGTGGGTGCAAAGGGCCTCCACCAACTTCACATACATTGGCTCATCACAACTGATGCAAGCACACCAAGATGGGCTTGGGGCTTGTCTAAGGCTCTGGCTGCTAGACCACTGTGCCGCCTCTTGCAAAGCACTGCTCCCGTCCATCACACCTCCAGCAGAGCGCCTTCCTTGGCCATGGAGGCAGGTTATGGGTGAAGCCGAATATTGAAAATACCCGAGCCTCCGCCTCCACACAACCCAGCAGCGGCAGGGAAAGAACATAGAAATATATTTAAAAAATAATTTTACTTATAGGAATCAGAAAGGTGGCACTGGACCAGCCTACAAAGATCTATACACTGTCTCCCAATATACTTACTTTGTTTTTTGGGGAGGGTTGTCTTTGTTTTTTTGAGGCAGGGCCTCACTCTAGCCCAGGTTGACCTGCTGTGTGTGTGTGTGTACACATGTGTATACAGATGCAGTGCCCACAGGCATGCTGCAGAAGCCAGAGGAATGTCAGTGTCCTCCTTTATGACTCTTCCACCTCAGTTCCCTGAAACAGATCTTTCACTAAACTTGCAGTTCCCCGTTTTTCAATTATTCTGGCTGACCAGAGTCCCAGAGACCCTCCTGTTCTAGGGATTGAACTCAGGTCTTCCTGTTTGCATAGCAAACACTCTTACTCACTGAGCCATCTCCCCAGGCCCCCAATTTATATGAGTGTGTGTGTAAGCCATGTGCACATGGGAAGGTCAGCTTCAGAATTCAGTCCTGGCCTTCTACCTTGTTTGAGGCAGAATGTTCTTGTTCACTGCTATGCTGGCCTGTGAGCAGGTATTCAGGAAATTTTCCTGTCCCTACCTCCCTTCTCTCCCTAGGCATGCTGGGATTACAGATGCTAGCACTAGAGCAGCTGGCTTTACATGGGTTCTGGAGATCTAAGCACTTTATCCACTAATCAATATTCCAGCTCCGGGGAAGAATTTTTTAAAATTACTTTATTTATTTGCACATATATGTGTGTGTTGGGGGAGAGGGCCTCTTAGTGCTGCAAAAGAGTATCAGAAATTTGCACCTTTTTTTTTTTTTTGCATCTAGCTTACATGGGTGGCTGGGTAACTGAACCAAGGCCAACAACCTTTGCAACATTTGCAAGCAAGTACCTTTAACTACTGAGTCATCTTCCCAGCCCCCTTGAAAATAAGAGGGGGGCTGGAGAGATGGCTCAGCGGTTAAGGCACTTGCCTCCAGTGCCTAAGGCCCTGGGTTCAATTCCCCAGGACCCACATAAGCCAGACCCACAAGGTGGTGGCCCTGGTTCTCTCTGTCTCTCTCTGTCTCTCTCTCTCTCTCCCACTGTATCTCTCTACTTGAAAATGAATAAATAAAATATTTTTTAAAAAAAAGAAAATAAGAGGGGGCATCACCAATTTTGCAATCTACACATTAGCTTTTGTGTGGTGGGGGCGTGCACTTGTGGAGGCCAAGAGATTGACGTCAGGTGTCCCGCAATACTGTCCACTGTATTCTTTGAGACAGGGTCTCTTGCTGAACCTAGAGCTTGTGGATTTGGCCAGACTAGCCCTAGGGACCCGCCCATCTACAGCTCCACAGCCCTGGGATTATAGGCTATACCACATCCCACATGTTATAAATGCTGGGGATCCAAACTGAAGTCCTCATGCTTGCCCAGGAAACATTTTATCCAATGAGCCATTTCCCCAGCTTCCACATAAACTATTTTTAAAATTCAAAGAAATACTATGTATCATGTATGATGTTATAAGATTTAGTAACTAGTTATCTAAAAAAGTATTAAAGTGGGGGTGGAACCAGGTTGATCCCTAGGCTGTCCATAACCTCCTACCACATGGACTGATCCAGACTGCTACGGAGGACATCCAGCCGATTGGGGATAGAGAAGAGGGAAATTGGGGAAATGGGGATACCAACTCATTATTGGCTCATTCAATGTATCTGATTATGGACAATAAAGAAAAAAAGTATTAAGGGGCTGGAGAGATGGCTCAGTGGTTAAGGTGCTTGCCTGCAAAGCCTAATGACCTGAGTTTGATTCCCCAGGACCCATGTAAATCCAGATGCACAAGGTGGCGAAGGCATCTGGAATCCCTGGCACGCCCATTCTGTCTGTCTCTCTTCTATCTCTGTTGTAAACAAACAACTATTAGAGTAAAATTAAAATTAGAATAAAAATAAAAAATCTCAAGGTAAGAGGGAGCTAATTATTAGTAAAAAAAAGTAAAAAAGTAAATCCAGAATGGTATGTTGGTATGTGCCTCCCCCACCTCACCCTGCTCCTATAACCTTGCCTTTGTTTCCTTGTAATCTTGCATCTGTGGTTAAACACAGTAAATACTGAGAATGGCCTGGCCGATGGGTTCTATAGATATAGAAGGAATGTGCAGATGCTCTGGTTAATGAAAAAAACCCTATAAAATTCCCCAAATTATAGTGTGCATCTTTAGAACTATATAAGCTCTGCTCAAACTTGGCTCTGGGCTCATTGCCTCTGTCTTGCTATGGATACGCATTGAGCCCTGGGCATGCCTGGTTACTTTTAATAAAACCCTTTGCGTGTTGCATAGATTTGGTCAGAATCTTCTTTTGAGTCAGGGGTCCGGGGTCCTAACACAACCTCTTCTAAAATTACTTATAAAAAGTGTTAAAGGGCTGGAGAGATGGCTCAGCAGTTAAGACACTTGCCTGCAAAGCCTAACAACCTGGGTTTGATTCTCCAGTACCTACAAGGTGGCACATGCATCTGGAGTTGTTGGCAGTGACTACTCTGATGCTCTCTCTCTCTCTCTGCTTGCAAATAAGTAAAACATTTAAGTATTAAAAATAGAATAAATTAAAAAGTAAAATCAGGGCTGGGAACATGGCTCAGGGATTAAAATGCTGGCTTGCAAAACTTGACAGTCTGGGTTTGAGGTAGTTTGAATAATGTCCCCAGTAGAATTTATTATAATTGTGTTTATTAAATTGTTAATTGTCTCCAGGCTTCTGGCTGGAGGAAGTGTCACTTTGGCCTAGCCTCCTGGGGACTGGCCCTTTCTAATTTGGATGCAAAATACTAGGGATATATATGCAAAAGAAAAGCTGAAACCCCTGGCAGTTCTGCATTTTTGTGAATTACAGTGTGACAGTGTGCTTGTTTGCTTGCTTCTGGAGGCGCTGTTTCTCTCACTGCTTGCTTCTGTATAAGGGAGCCAGCCTTTTTTCCTTAACTTCCCCTGGATTTATTAGTTCAATAAATACTTTCCTCCCCAAAATTGTGCCTGGTTTGGAGATTCATCCCAGTGGTGTGTGACTGACTACAACAGGGTTCAATTCCCTAATACCTACGTAAAGCCATTTGTACAAAGTGGCATATGCACCTAGAGTTCATTTGCAGCAGCTGGAGGCCCTGGCATGCCTATTCATTCTCTCTTTCTTCTCACAAATAAATAAAAAGTAAAATCAGGGCTAGAGAGATAGCTTCATGGATATAGCCCTTGCCATGCAAGTGTGAGTACCTGAGTTTTGATCCCTGCACTCCATATACAGCCAGAAGCTGTGGCTGGCTTTTGTCATCTCAGCATGCTTACAGCAAATTTCCCAGAAGTTCACAGACCAATCAGACTGGTGAATGGAGAAGGAAAATAAAAGACCCTACATCAAATGAGGAGGAAGGCAAGGACCAACCTCAAAGTTGTCTTCTGACCATCACTTGTGTATGGTGGCATGAGAACACCTGCACTCACAGGAACATGCATATACACATATACGTTTAAAAAAAAATAAAGCCAGGCATGGTGGTGCACGCCTTTAACCCCAGCACTTAGAAGGCAGAGGTAGGAGGATCGCCATGAGTTCAAGGCCAGCCTGAGACTACACAGTGAATTCCAAGTCAACATGGACTAGAGCAAGACTCTATACCTCGAAAAAACAACAAAAAAAAAGTAGGATTAAAAAAAATAGTATATAGGGGGTGGGGAGATGCCTCAGCAGTTAAATTAAAAGGCACTTTCTTGCAAAGTCTGCTGGCTTGGGGTTCAACTCCCCAGTACCCTCCCCATGTAAAAACAGGTGCACAAAGTGGTTCAAGCATCTGGAATTCAACTGCAATAGAAAGAGGCTGTGGTGAGCCCATTTTCTTTCTTTTTTTCTCTCTCTCTGTTCTCCCTTTCTCTTTCTTTTCCCTTGCAATAAATATTTTTAAAATATATAAATCTATAATCACAAACATTTCTTGTAGACTTTCTTCTTCAACATATGAAAAAACTAAAAATTCTTTTGATACCTTTTGATTTCCCAAGAATTTGACATTTAGGAAATAATGTGTAAAATGGCTGATATAAAACATAAAACAGGGGCTGGAGAGATGGCTCAGCGGTTAAGGCACTTGCCTCTAGTGCCTAAGGCCCTGGGTTCAATTCCCTAGGACCCACATAAGCCAGACCCACAAGGTGGTGGCCCTGGTTCTCTCTCATTCTTTCTCTCTCTCTGTATCTGTCTGCTTGAAAATGAATAAATAAAATATTAAAAAAAAAAAAC
>PVHP010001851.1:13245-51496 GCA_004024765.1 Zapus hudsonius | reverse complement strand
ACTTAATCACAAAACATCCACAATTATGATATAAATCAATATATTAGTTATGCGAATCTCAACAGTCCTTTTTTTAAGCAGTGGCTAGCCAAAGAAAGTCATTAATATTAACGCAGATAATGGCAGAAAACCACAGGAACTCCAAATACAGAAAAGCTGTTCATGTATTCTAACACATAACCATTATAGTTAAATAAAAGACCACACAATATTCTTTCTTACATCTGTTTTGTTAATGATCCAACAATGAAGGTCTATTGAGTATCCTAGACAACTGAATTAGAAAGTAGAAATGTCCCATAAATGCTGTTCATCTCAACATCCTTAGACTAAACAGCTGCATTCACCTCTTTATATATCAGGCTTTACATGAGTACTGGGGAATCAAACTCAGGTCATTAGGCTTGTAGGCTTTGAAGGCAAGTGCCTTACCCACTGAGCAATTTCTCCAGCCCTCATTTAATTTTTTAAAAATAAATTCATAGTTTAAATTTTGGTTTCAAAATATAAAGAAGCTGGGTTTGGTGGTGCACGCCTTTAATCCCAGCACTTGGGAGGCAGATGTAGGAAGATCACTGTGAATTCAAGACCACCCTGAGACTACATAGTGAATTCCTGGTCAGCCTAGGGCTAGAGTGAGACCCTACCTCGAAAAACCAAAAAAAGAAAGAAAGAAAGAAGAAAGAAAAGAAAGGGACTGGAGAGGTGGTTCAGTAGTTAAGGCACCTGCCTGCAAAGCCTAATGACCCGGGTTTTATTCCCCAGTATCCATGTAAAGTCAGATACATCTAGAGTTTGTTTTCAGTGGCTAGAGACCCAGGCAGGCCAACACTGTTTCTGTTTGTCTCTGTTTGCAAATAAATAATAAATAAAAATATTCTAAAAGTGGGGAGCTGGGTGTGGTGGCACATGCCTTTAATCCCATCACTCAGGAGGCAGAGATAGGAGGATCACCATGAGTTGAAGCCAGCCTGAAACTACATAGTAAATTTTAGATCAGCTTGGGCTAGAGGGAGACCCTATCTTGAGAAAAAAAAAAAAAAAAGAAAAAGAAAAAGAAAAAAGAGAAAGTTAAAAGTTAGCAAGAAAAAAAGAAGGGATGATTGTGATCAAAACAAAAGAAGATGTTACAATGAAACCTACCTACTATTTTATATTTATATAGTTTGTTTCCAGCCTAATATTTTATTTATTTATTTATTTATTTATTTATTTATTTATTTATTTATTTATTTGCAATAGAGACAGAGAGCATGGGTGCACCAGGGCCTCCAGCTGCTGCATACAAATTCCTCTTTGTGCACCACAATTAAATCAAGTAATAAAATGAAGAATTAAAAGATGTTCCTTGTCTCCTCTGCCAATCACAAACAACAAGTAGATAGGAATAAAAACGTTATAATGGCTATTCCCCTACAACACAAACCAAAACTTGAGTGAGAACCAAGCAGAAAACCTTCAGTACTCTGAAAACTCACACCAACCAAACAGAAGAGCACTTGGACATTTTCCTTCAAACAAAGCAATCTATTAAGAAATTTTACATAACAATAAATACTTCACAAAGTGATAAAGTATTTTAAATACTGAGAACCTTAACAGCATCATATATTACAGTATTTTGAATCCACAACTTTCATTCTCTTTATTCAAATTCCTCCTAGTATTTTGAGTATGACCTCAAATTCATAATTCTCCCTCAGCCTTCCAGAGTGCTGGGATTATGTCACCATGACTGACTCTGAATTCCATTCATGATTTAGTCCTAGCTTCATATGTGTGCACCTTCTGCTCCTTTAAAATTTGGTCCTAAATGACTTGAGGGGGGAGGATTTCGAGGTAGGGTCTCACTCTAGTCCAGGTTGACATGGATGGAACTCACTAGTCTCAAACTGGCCTCAAATTTATAGTAATCATCCTACCTTTCCCTGAGTGCTGGGATTAAAGGTGTACACCACCTCTTCTCTCTCTCTCTCTCTCTCTCTGCTTGCAAATATATAAATAAAATATATTTTTTTAAAGTTTAACAGGGGCTGTAGAGATTGCTCATGGTTAAGTCACTTGCCTACTAAACCGAAGGATCCGAGTTCGATTCCCCTATACCCAAATAAAGCCAGATACACAAAGTGGTGCATGCATCTGGAGCTTGTTTGAAGAGGGGCGTCCATTCTTCTCTGTCTCTGTCTCTCTGTCTCTGTCTCTCTGTCTCTGTCTCTCTCTGCTTGCAAATAAATAAATAAAATGCTTTTTTAAAAAGTTTAACAAAATTGTATAAAACAACTGCCAAACAAGACAAGTAAATTTGTTTATCAGTAATTTATGATAAAAATAAACGCTTTCTTTCCATAAACTTTTTTTTGGGGGGGGAGGGGGAGGGCTCTGAGGTAGGGTTTCACTATAGTCCAGGCTACCTGGACCTCACTCTAGCGCCAGTATGGCCTCAAACTCATGACCTTCCTCCTACCTCAGTCTCCTAAATGCTGGGACTAAAGGCATGCACCCAGCATCCATAAATTTTATCTTCCAATGTCGGGAATAAGGGGAAGTTTAAAATTTCACAATCTATACAAACTTTTTAAAATATTTTTATTGGTGGGGCTGGAGAGATGGCTCAGGGGTTAAGGCACTTGCCTCCAGTGCCTAAAGCTCCCAGTTCAATTCCCCAGTACCCACATAAGCCAGACCCACAAGGTGGTGGCCCTGGTGCGCTCTCTCTCTCTCTCTCTCTCTCTCTCTCTCTGCTTGAAAATGAATAAATAAAATATTAAAAATATTTTATTGGCTTAAAATTATATATATTAACTAGCCAGGCGTGGTGGCACATGCCTTTAATCCCAGCACTCGGGAGGCAGAGGTAGGAGGATTGCTGTGAGTTCGAGGCCAGCCTGAGACTACAGAGTGAATTCCAGGTCAGCCTGGACTAGAGCTAGACCCTACCTCAGAAAACCAAAAAATAATAATAATAATAAATAAAATTATACATATTGACTATACAAACTTTTTAATAGAAGAGGGGAAAAATAAAGTGTGTAAAGGTAGAAATTAAGTAAAATCCATGTAATAAAATTTGTAATAAACTCCTCTCTCCAGCCCACATACTACATTTGTGTGTTTTGCATCTTTTTTACTCTTTTGTTGTTTTGTAGGATTTCACTCTAGCCCAGGCTGACTTGGAATTCATTGTGTAGTCTCAGGGTGGCCTTGAATTCACAGCAATCCTCCTACCTCTGCCTCCCGAGTGCTGGGATTAAAGGCGTGCACCACCATGCCTGGCTCAATTAAACTCTTTAATTTATTGGAAATGTTCTTGCATCACTTTTTTCTATTCATGTTTTTCTAATATTTAAGGTCTTCTCAAATTGGCAAGAGGAGATGTGAAACTCAGGGACTTGTTATAGTATAGTAACAAGACAACCTCCTGAAGAGTTTGGAATTAGTGATCATTCGGACTAATAGAACATTAAATTTAACATACCACTGATAACATTACAATTTGGTAAGCCATTATGTAGCATCTACGTTACTCAATTACTTTAGCACCACTGAGTACTTTTTTTAAAAGGCAAATACTATGTTGCACTGTCTTCCTCAAGACTGCCATGTTTCTCCTGTAAGAAAGCAGTTTTCCTAAATTCCAAATGTCCAGGTAGATATCACAATTGCTAGTCTAGGGCACAGAGGATGAAGAGGGGACACGGGACACACAGTCATCACTGTGAACATCCAACTCCTCTTAAGCAGTGATCTAGGCTGAGACGACAAGCTCCCCAGGAACCCCATATCAGACCTCTCAATGCAGCGGGGAGGGGGGGGGATGCCAAGCCATGTCCACTCTCATCTGCCGTGGCCCTGGCACCATTCGCAAAGTGAATCTGGATACGTCCTGACAACTACTTTGAAGAGGCAGGTAAGGGAGAGAGACCGCCCAGCCTCCCTGGGACACCCGACCCGATCCAAGGACGAGGGACAGTGACATCTCCAACTGGAATCCTAAAAGCCCGGGCAAAGCCTTCCGTAGTGAGAGGGGGTTGGGAGAACGGTAGGAAAAAATAAGAATGGAAAGGAGAGGCCACGTCGCCTTGGTAACCCCCAACTTCAATCCTTCTGGCAGCTTCGTCAAGTCCGCGTCCCCGGGGAGCTGCGGGGGACGCGCGCGCGGCACCCGGGGCCGAAGAAGCGACGGCGCCGGGGGGACCCCGGGGGGACCCTGGGGGGACGGGGCGGGCTGACCACCCACCTGCGGAGCCGATTTCCATTCATGGAGCTGGGGGAGTGCTGGCGGCGAGAACGGCGGCAGCCCCCGGGGGAGCGGGCGACGCGGCGGACCCTCTCCGCTCCTCGGCCCCGAGGCGGGGGCGACGTCGGCGTGACCCTCGGCCCGGCCCGCGCGCTCCCGAAGCTCCCGGCCCCGGAGCGGAGACAGGCGGGAGGCCGGGAGATCCGCGACGTCGCCGCGGACGCTCGAGCCGCTCCCTCACGGCCGCCCCGCCCGCTCGTCCCACCGCCTCCGGAAGCTCGCTCGCGTCACTTCCGCTGGCCCGCTCGCCCGGCGTCCGCGCCTCTCCTCTGGGCGACGCGGACGCGGACGACGCCCGGGAGAGGTCGGGGACGTGCGCGGAGACTGCGGCCGGCGGAGCTCACGAGAGAAGCCACCTGCCTACCTGGGGAGATGGCCACGCCCGCTCTGGGACGCCTCCCAAGCTGTCCATCGACCCCGAAATTGATCCATCAAATCCATGGGTTGCCTTAACATTTCCGATAGGGAGGGTTTGTGGAGTTATTTCTACGTCTTATAAACTCTTTAGTAGAGGCTGGAGAGATGGTTCCGCGGTTAAGGCGCTTGCTTGCAAAACCTAAGGACTCGAGTTTGATTCCCCAGTACCCACGTAAAGCCAGATGCACAATTGGTTACATGCATCTGGAGTTCGTCCCCAGGGGCTGGAGGCCCTGGTATGCTCATTCTGCGTGTGTGTGTCTCTCCATGCTTGTAAATAAATATTTTTAATAATACCTCAGATTCTTTTCCAGGGTTGAAATTCCTGGTGAAAGGAGCGTCTGCCTTTCTCAAGACTACCACTTTACAGCTAAAACTAGTTGACTCCCAATTGCCCCAGCTGGCCAGGTGCTTCTTTTCACTGAATTGAAGCTCTAAGCCTGGGGTTCCCTCGGCCAGGATTACTCTCACACACTGCAAACCCACGCCAAACCACCTCTTTTTCATACGTTTCCATAAGTCATCTCTGAGTGGGGGCTTTCCTGGAGCACCAGTCAGCATTCCTGATAATTTTCCCTAGGCAACCCTTCTCCCGGTCTGCAGTTGACTACTTCATGACATTAGAATGTAGACTTTATACAGGAAACTAGGTCCAGCACATTCTCACGCGAATACTTCATCCTGAAAAATCACTTGTTGCCTTAGCAAAACTTGATACTATTTTGTGCAGGCTTAGAATGAATGATTCATGACTTTTCGGTATCCTAGCGCATTAGTAATGTCTTGACTTTTAAAATAATCAAAATACATTATGTGCATGTGTAAATACACACACTCTTCTCTTTGGGCTTCAGTTTACTTATCTGAAAAATGAAATTTTGTCAATATATTGCCGGATGTGGTGGCACACGCCTTTAATCCCAGCACTTAGGAGGCAGAGGTAGGAGGATCGCTATGAATTCAATGCCAGCCTAAGACTACTGAGTGAATTCCAGGTCAGCCTGGGCTAGAGCGAGACCCTACCTCGAAAAACAAAACAAAAAACAACAATTCATTCATTCATTAGATAAAGTGAGAAAAAGTATAGTCAAGCCAGGGCCTCCCGCCACTGACAACAAATCCAGATGCACATGCCACTTCATGCATCTGGCTTTATGTGGATCCTGGGGGACCGAACTCAGGCTTTACAAGTAAATGCCTTTAACTAATACCCCATCTCTCCAGCCCCTCTGCTTTTCTTGCTAGTATACATACCTAACCATATGATTCAAAGGGTAACTCCGACTTAATCTAAGAAATTCATGAGTGATAATCTTAACTTTACTAATAAGGAGCCATTTCTATCAAATGACTCCCATGGAAAGATTTTTTGTCTTTCGAGATAGGTCTTGCTCTAGCTCAGGCTGACTTGGAACTTGCTCTGTAGTCCAGACTGACCTCTAATTTACAGCAATCCTCCTACCTCTGCCTTCTAAGTACTGGAATTAAAGGCATGCGCCACCATGCCTGGTGATTTTCTTGTTTTAGAGTCTATCTTCTGGTAGAAACTGTTTTGCCATCATTTCCTTCCTGAAGTTACAGTAGCCAGCTTGGAACCATTAGATGAACTATCATGAGGACACAGAAGACCAAAGAGCAAGGCAAGGTGACACACACCTTTAATCTCAGCACTCAGGAGGCAGAGGCAGGAAGATTGCCGTGAGTTCAAGGCCAACCTGGAACTACTGAGTGAGTTCCAGATCAGCCTGGACTAGAATGAGACCCTACCTTGAAAAACAAAACAAAAACAAAAACAAAAACAAAAAAAAAGATAGGAGAGCAAAAAGATCACAGTCTGTCTCACTGGTGTGACCATTTAGCCACTTACCCAACCTCGGACTTAATCAGCCTTCGTGTCACATGAAATGAGATTCTCCTTATCTCAGTGATTCAATTGGGATTTTGTAATGTGCAATTGAAGATCACTGATAAACATTAATACTATAAAGATGCAGTTATAAAACAGATAATGTATAAAACTTAGCCATTGTTTTAAGTACCTCCCTTTTGCATATTAGTCCAGCTGACAGCCCAAAGACCTTTTCCAAAAACCTCACTGGGAACTTCTACTTTCCTCTCTTAAGAGGACGGTTCACAGCTTTTCACAGATAAAGAATGCCAAAGGGCTCCCTAGAAAGGCCCTCCAATATTACTTAGCCCCCAAAAGACATTGCCAGGATGGTGGGGAGGTTGCTGTAGTTGAAGACAAGATGACAAGAGTTTCCTATCCAGTAAACCAGGAAGCCCTAAAAAGCTATGTTGTGATTCATAAGAGAACTTCTGAATGAGCTTTATTTCTCAGCAGCCCCATTTTTCCAGCTCCTTTTTTAAAGTAATTTTTTTGTAAATTTTAAGATGAGGGAGAGGGAGGGAGGGAGGAAGGGAGGGAGGGAGGGAGGGAGGGAGGGAGAGAGAGAGAGAGAGAGAGAGAGAGAGAGAGAGAGAGAGAGAGAAATGAATGGGCACACCAGGTCTTCTAGCAGCTGCAAATGAACTCCAGATGCATGTGCCACCTTATGTATCTGGCTTTATATGGCTACTGGGAAATTGAACCCTGGTTCTTAGGCTTTCCAGGCAAGTGCCTTAACCACTGAGCCGTCTCTCCAGCTTCTTAACATGGCTGCTTTGAAGGACTGCTTCACTCATGCTCTGTGTACACCCTTCCAAGCCTGCATTTCCTCAGCCTATCACCAGAAGAATAAATGTCTGGAAAACTAGAAACATCAAACAAAGTTAATTTTCCAATCCAACATTTATATTCCACTTAAGCAATACAGATAGCAGCCCAAGGACACCATAGGCTCAGAACTTCAAAGCACTCTTCTTGCACCAAAGGCTGTGAAATTGTAGGGTCTGAGCAGGACATTTCTCACAATACCCAGCCTCACTCTGCCTCAAGGTACCTGCTAGACATAATTTTGCTAATTAACAGGGTAGAAGGAAATATGTTCAACCAATGCTTAAAAGGGCTATCCAAGGATACATAAGCCTTCACTCAAAACCTATGGCTTGGGCTAGAGAGATGGTTGTTAAGGTGCTTGGCTATAAAGCCTAACAATCCCAGGTTTGGTTCCCCACTACCCACATAAAACTAGGTGCACAAAGTGGCGCATGCATCTGAGTTCATTTTAAGCATCTAGAGTCCTGGCATACACAGTCATATTCTTTCTTTCTTTCTTTCTTTCTCTCTCTCTCTCTCTCTCTCTCTCTCTCTCTCTCTCTCTCTCTCTCTCTCTCTCCAAAAACAAACAAATTAGAATCTAACCAATATGGAAGGAAACCTTAAAATCCTTATTTTCATGCAGTAAGCTCTCGAGGAAGCTGTGGACATCGTCAAGTAAGAGAGGCCCTACCAAAAGGTAGCCTAACCCCAAGTCAAATGGCTCTGGCCTGTAACTCCCTGTCCCAGTGATTGGTTACTTCCCACACTGAGCTGTTGAGCAAGATCCATGAGGTCCCCCAATATAAGACAGGCTTATGTCAAAGTTCTTGAATACCCACCCTGGCAAAAGGTAAGACCCTACAGTTGAAGATACCACAGATTGTCATTATATAACACTGAGAGACCCTGCTTAACCAAGAATGGTATCCAAGCTGGGCGTGGTGGCGCACACCTTTAATCCCAGCACTCAGGAGGCAGAGGTAGGAGGATCACCATGAGTTCAAGGCCACCCTAAGACTACACAGTGAATTCCAGGTCAGCCTGGGCTAGAGTGAGACCCTACCTTGAAAAACCAAAGAAAAAAGAAAAAAAGAAAGAAAACCAAGAACCCAGTCTCCAAGGACAAACCCCACTAACCACAGATGTACAGAGACTATACCCATTAGAATCTTGACAAATTAACAAAGTTTATCTCATTTAACTTATACTGATCTCACTCTCCATTGGAGATTATGTTTGTATGTTTCCTAAACCAGTGAGAACTTTGGACAACCCAATCCCACCAACAGGACTGCAGATGTTGTTTGTCACCCAGGCAGGAGATGAACCACCCCTAACTTATGATATAAAGCCCAAATGAAACCTTCAAGAAAATGATAAGCAAGAGACCTACATCCACAGCAAGTCAGATAACCTGGGAAAGGATAATAGAGACAGACACTTAGGATACCTAACAAAATCCAAAGCAGAAATCCTGAGATTCTTAAGACTTCGACAATAAAGCAGACCTAAAACTCACCCACCATGACTCAGGGATCTGAGTGGAAGAAGGGGTGGAAAGATTGTAAGAGCCATGGTTAGGGAGAGAGAAAAAAATGAAAAAACTGGCTACTTGTCATTCAGTCCATAACCCCCTATCACATGGACTGGTCCATCAAGCCCCCAGCAGGGTGGGGACAGGGAGGAGGGAAATGAGGATGCCCTTATAAGATTTGCTCATACAATGCATCTAATTATTGACAGTAAGTATGAAAAAAAAAAACCAATTTAGGACTCCAGGACCACACAGCAAAGGCCAGTTTGGGAGGCAACCAACAGGTGGACCATGAAATCTTACAAAGTCACTCCTTTCCAAAACAAGTTTAAGGGTCTTCCTCTCACTCCCTTTACTAAATTATTTTTGCCTCATTCAAGGTCATTCATGTGTCGTATTTCAACTTGAAAAATTTGTTTCAACTCACCAACCTAACTTTTGTTGAAAAATATCATGGGTCTAATGAGTTGGCTCTTTCCCAGAGGAATCTGGCAGGTGGTCACAACACCCATTACATACACACTGGCTGCCAGTGATAATTTCTCACTGGGCTCTCAGACAGACCCCTCTCTCAACTATCTTCCCCAGTGTGCAGAAATCACAAGGCTCTAGTAGTAACAGGAAGGACACTAGACTTTAGTCCTCCTGCACTGGGGTCAAAGTGAAAAAGATGATCACCCCAGAGTCAGGAGTGTTGTTTCAGTTTAGCTGAAGCTTCAGGAATGCTGAGTCCACCCCTGTGCACTTTGTGATACCCCAACATACACACACACACACACACACACACACACACACACACACACACACACACACACCTGACCCATAGATCTCTAGCACATTTTATTCATTCTCAAATACAGATGCCTTGGCATATGCTAGGATCCTAAAATGACAGAAATAAATAAAATATAATTTGTTCCTAAGGATTCACAAGCTCTGCTTAAGTCATGGAAAGAAATGCAAGCTAAGTGCTATATTATATGCTAGCAAATCATCTATAAAACTGGTTAGGAATAAAATTAGGTCTTAATATTTTTTTTAATCTCCTAAGAATAGGAGAGGTTTGGAGGTGGTAGTGATGATGGCTGTGAGTTTGGAAGTCCTAGTCTTATCCTTATTTTCCTAATCCTCATTTGTTATTTTGTTTTTCAAGGTAGGCTATTGCTCTAGCCCAAGCTGACCGACAGGGATTGAAATCACTATGTAGTCTCAGAGTGGCCTTGAACTCATGGCAATCTTGCTAGCTCTGCCTCCTGAGTGCTGGGATTAAAGGCTTGCACCACCTCACATGGTTTCCAATGCTCATTTTTAAGAACTACTGAACGATTCCAGGAAAGAATAGTAGAATGGTGAACTACATGGGAGAGAACTCACTGAAGTTCATGCTAATTCTTGCACCATCCCCTTGTTTTCTTTCCCACTTTAAAAAACTTTATTTGCAAGGAGGGGGGGTGGGATGCCAGGCCTTTAGCGTTGCATATGAACTCCAAATGTGTGCACCATTTGTGCAACTGGCTTTATGTGGGTACTGGGGAAATGAACCCAGGTCATTAGGCTTTGCAGGCAAATGCCTTCACCACTGAGCCATCTCTCCAGCCCACTCCCACTTGATTAAACCAGCCAAAATTAAAACAATCTAGTAGTGAGCGTTCACCTTAAGTTCTACTTCATCTCCCTTGAGTTTTTTTAAAAAAAATATTTGCAAGGAAAGAGAATGAGGGGGTACACCAGGGCCTCTAGCAATTGCAAAGGAATTCCAGATGCATGTGCCACTTTATGTGAGTACTTGGGGAATCAAACCCAGGGCGGTCGTTAGGCATTGCCGGCAAGTAAGTGCTTTAATCACGGAGTCATCTCTCCAGCCCTCCCTTGAGTTTCTAAGGCTATGCACTTTATTTCTCTCAATTGTTTCTAAGCTATTTTGTTCCCGCCCATGGCTTTGGCTACCATTTATATGAGCACTGACTCTGATATTTCTCATTGCAGCTTCCTATTCTGCCTGAGCACTAAATCAATTTATACTGGAATTTTTTTTTTTTCGAGGTAGGGTCTCGCTCTAGCCCAGGCTGACCTGGAATTCACTCTGTAGTCTCAGGGTGGCCTTGAACTCACGACAATCCTCCTACCTCTGCCTCCCGAGTGCTGGAATTAAAGGCATGCACCACCACACCCGGCCGTATACTAGAAATCTTAACCTTGTTCCCCACAGGAACCTCAAAACTCGAGTCTAAGCCAGGCATAGTGGTACATGCCTATATCTCAGCACTCAGGTGACAGAGGCAGGAAGATTGAGCTTTGAGGTTAGTTGTGGATATGTGAAAAGACCCTCAAAAAATAAGTAAAACCTCGGTCTATACAAGGCTCATTATCATGTGTGTGCTGCTTGAGTGCATATACACGTGTGCAGGTGCATGCAAGTGCATGGAGGCCAGAGGTTGACATCAGATGTCTTTTCCAGACAGTCTCTCACTGAACCCAGAGCTCACCAATTCAGCTAGACTAGCTGGCCAGTTGTCCCTATTGTCTGCCTCCCCAAAACTAGGTGGTACATGCCACTATGCTCGGTGTTTTTCCATGAGTGCTGAGGACTTGAACACTGTTCCTCATGCTTGCATACCAAACACTTTATGGAAGCAGCCAACTCCCCAGCCCAAGGCTCATTACCAGTCTCCTTCACCTCCCCACCCACCTTGGTAGGAAGAAGGAGCCTGTATTCCATGTCCTCTTCCATCAGCCATAGCGTTCTATTAACTAGCTGCGGCCTCTGAAACCTACCCTGTCTTTCCCATCCTCGTCACTTGTTATCTTCCTCCTGTATCAGGGGACTATGTAGCTCATGATATTCTCCATGAAACTTGAAGCTTAAACCAGCATGTTTTCCTCATTTTTCAGTTGCGCCTACCTTCTCCCACAATACTGCAGGCACGGTGGTTTGCATGTTTGTGGAATAAAGAATACATACACAAAGGCCCTGTGAAGGAGGATTGCACAATCTATTATTCCATCCTAAAACCTATCAGAGATGTAATTAATGCCAACACAGTTTATTTTGCTGGTAGGGAAAAAAAAGAGAGACCACACTTTAGAAATAAAAGCCACTGTTGTCTTTATAAAACACAGAATTGTGCTGCTGCTGTTGCTTGCTTCAGAAGGAACTGTACATTACAGCTGCTGGGATAATTTCACAATGGACTGGACAAGGTACAGCTCATAGCAGGACACAAACACAAGTCCCCGAGGGAAACAAATGCAAACAAGTACACAGCTGTGGGGCTTCAGGAACATTTCCCCATCCATGCTGGACTTGAGGGGGATCAAAACTTTAGAAAATAAAGTGAAACCCAGAGTAGTCACACATGCCCACCACATGGCTGCTAAGTGCAACATCACACACCAATCAAGTTGGACTGTGTGCACAGGAAAACCATTTCATTTTTCCTTATTGCTACTACACCAGAGGACTCGGTGCATTCGGACACATTGTCTTGTACAATTCTTGGAGAGTTTCCTATTTCCCTTTTTAAAGAAGGAAATCTGCCTTCCCTACATCATTCTGTTCTGTTTTGAACCAACTCTTTCTATTCCCTTTCTTGGGCTACTGAACAGCAGCTAGAGGTTTTAGGTCAGTAGGAACAGAGGAAGGGGAGAGCACCAACCCAGCCTCTCTCCCGGCCCAGGGAGAAGCCAAGTCCTAGTAAGTGAGAAAGAGAAAACCAGAACATCTCTCTTTCTCAGTCTGCTTAGAAAGCCAAGTAGGAGAGTGCTCTGCCAAATCCCTGCCATGATCCCTGCCCAAGGAAGGCATCTTAGCTACTATCCTAGATTGGCCTAAGCCCAGTAAAGAAATAAAAATAACTTTCCCCAACATAGTTACCAAAACTGCCTTTTGGCTAGTTTGAGATGACTTTTCTACCCTGAAACGGAAGGAACATCCTTCCTTCTTTGTTAGGTATGATGCAAGGTCTACAACACTGTCCTACCAGCCTTGCAGACATCCCATGGGCCAGCTAAGAAAACGGTGCCCCTCACGTGACCTGGCATCATTCACATAATTCTGGTTAGACAAAGAAAAATATCCAAAAACACTGTTGCTTAGCCAAAGAGGAAGTCAGAAAAGAGCAACTACTTAGCAGGTGAGAACTGGAAGGTTTTTAGAGCAAGTTTATGTTTTTAGTTTTCTCTGTCTTCAGCCCAAGTCTAAGCATAAGTTCCCAGCAACCATAGCTCCAGGCTTATCACAAGAGGCCAGCTTTAGCACCTCAAGCAATGGGTCACACTAGACTGGATAAACAAAGAGCAGTGCTCTCCTCACCTACCTTTTACCCACCTCTTTTCTTACTCTCTGCTTCCTTTCTACCTATTCTCTAACCCTCTAGCTGTCAACACCCAGGTAGTTCACCCCCAGGACATCCTCAGCCAAGAGAGGCTCCAGGTAGAGAGCAAAGGAAACAGAACTAGGAGGGAAAAAAATTTTTAATCAATGACAGAAAACAGCTCCAACGAATGGGTAGGTATGAAAGCTGTCAGAAACCCCCTGACTTCATGCCAGTTAGACAGGCCTGCTGCTCTGCCCTAAAGGCTGAGGACAGTGAAGCCTGGTCTTAACACCACTGGGCATAAGGAACAGGTTCTGGGTCTTCTGTAATCAGAGCTAAGCCTAACCTTGCCAATTAACAGTAGGATCATTGCAGCCATGCAGAGAATTCATCATCACACAGGCAGGCAGGCCAGCAAGCAAGCTGAATGAATACAAAAAGGAAAGGAAACCAGGGGAAAGGAAGGTAAAGCAGTGAGGGGAGCAAGAAACCTTGGCAGATGAGGCTAGGTCCTCCCAGGGCTTCCTTGGAACATGATATGAAGCACCACTTTAACCACATCCAAGCAAGCTAGCGCTTGCTGCTATCACTTCTCCATGTGTATGTGTCACCTTAAACAATAATTCACACATGGTCAGGAGTTATTTTTCAAATTAAAAGAAAAAAAATCAGGGCAAGAAGTTATTTTATTACTGCCCAAACTGTTTCTCTTGCCTTTTGTCTTAGTTTTTTTTTTTGTTTGTTTTTGTTTTTCAACTGAGATAGTCTTACTAAGTAGCTCAGGTTGGCCTAGAATTCACAATATAGCCCAAGATGAGCATGAACTTATGATCCTCCTGCCTCAGCCTCCCAGGGGCTGGGATTATAGATGTGCACCACCAGGCCTGGCCATCTCTTGCTTTTATTCCTTGAATGACAATTTAGCTTGTCTTTCAAGTCCTATCTTGAAACCCAACTAGAGAGAGTGACGCAAAGAGAAATAAAAGGAGAACACAAACTTGTTGCTGGGAGTTGTGACAGCTACCTGCTCCCTATGGGCATTTGCAAATGCTGGTGAATGACTGGACCCTCCAGGAATAGTGCCCTAATCCAAGCCCCCAAATGTACCCAAGTTGAGAACATGCAGAGCCCACTGTCCTGGGAGAGCTCCCTCCCCAAAGGGTGACAGAACATGAAGTAGACTGTATATGAAGGCGATGGACAGGGGATGGAGTGTTGGCATCACTCTCTTTAGGCACTTGTGTAAGGAATGTAGGCTCTTCAGTGAGCTGCCTCCTCCCAGGGCCCTCCATTCTGTTCCTAAGCTGGGTTTGTGCCCATGGGGTACTCCCTACTGTAGCCAGCAGAGGGAAAAAAAAAAAGTAAAGGAGGAATGACTCAATAGTCTTGTTGCTTTCTCCACAATGAGTATTTGTGCTATGTTTTGTGAAGTTACTGAACAATGTAGCCAACCAGAACTGAACCTGGGATAAGTTATTTTGCATAGCAAATCTGGGTCTGTACAAAGGCTACTGGGGAGAAGAAAGGGTAGCTTTAACTCCATAGGCCAAGATTCAGAGTTTTCCTCCTCCATCCGGCCTTTAAGCCTGGGTTAGGATCTGAAGTGCAATGGCTTCATCACCAAACTAGGGCAAACCCAAGCTCAAGTTCCCCCAAAGAGGAATTTGCACACTGAAGTTGAAACTCCCCATCCCAAGCAGGGGGAAAAAATTAGTTTAGTTAAGGAAAGAAGGAGAGGGGTCTTGCCTCAAGGCCAGCAGGGACAAAGCTAGAACCCCTTCTTTTCAAGTCCTGTAAGACAGCTGACCCCCATATCTCAAGACAATAAAAAAAATAAAAATAAAAATAAAGAGCCCATGCCACCCACTCACATGCCCTAGTGGGAAGCCAGGAAAAATTCATTTGTGTAAACAGAAGCAAGAGGGAGCAGCGAAATTTCCTAGCCTGTCCACAGGACATGCTAGAATCTGGGGCGGGTCAAAAGGTCAAAGGACAGTCCAGTCCAGAGAAAGGGAAAATGCACTTGCAGGAGAGAGTGCAGGGCAGTGCAGTAGAGGGAGGCTGCAGCAAGAAAAATGTATTATCTGCACAGAGGAGGGACAGAGACGGAGTCCCACCTTGGAGAGACAACCACCCCCTACCTCACCAGGCCAGAGAACAAGTCAGGGACACAGTTCCTTCTGATGGCTCAATGTTTCTGGGATGTAAACTCATCTGGCATGGGAGGGATGTCCAGATTTTGGCAATAGACTCAAGTTATGGTATAAAAATAACATTTAGTTTTCTTTTTTCTTTTTTCTTAAGTCCTAAAGATCTTCTGTTATGAGACACCCCAGTTAAGAAATATTGAAACACAAGAGACTTACTTGGCCATCAGGGGAAAAAGAAGCCAAGAGTGAGAAATGCTATGAAAGTTAACTCCAGACCTGGCAGGGTAAGAGGTGTGGGAACAGGGAAAAGAGGAAGCTAAAGTGGAAAGGCCAAGGGCCAGTCATCTCAGCAGCTCCGAGACTTGTCACGTCTAAAAGTGCAAATGTCAATGGAATTTAACCATCTTGAGGTTATGATCTTTTTAAAAGCTCAATGAGTATGGAAGTCAATTCCTTCAAATGAAAAAATAGATGGCATTCTGGCTGGAGGCTTGTTGGATTTGGGATATGTCTTCCCTCCCTACCTCCTCTCCCACCCCCACCCCACCCCACAAAGAAAGGTACAAAAGGTCACGGTTCTGCAGCATTACCATTACAGGGAAGGCACTGGTTACCCACCAGCAGGCGGAAGGAAGACAGGGTCGTGTCACTTCAGAGCTAAGTGCCATAGTGCCTTAAGTGTTACTAGGGGGCTGGATGTCTGTTAGGGAAGAGGCATAGGTGAAAGTGGGGTAGCCAAGGTAGAAAGGGAGGAATAAGGGTGGCAGGGGAGGGTGGAGACTGGGGGAGGAGCAACCAAACCATTAGCATTAAAAATCTTCCTACAAACTGGACTCTGAACCCATGAAAACATCTAGTATCCTAAAATATTGATCTGGGTCTGGTTTCATTTTTCTTAAACAAATCTAGACCTTTTCTGATTAAGGCTCCTAAAAATTCCTTCCCTCCTCCCACCCACTTTCTCAAGCCCCTCACTTTCCCATCTAAAGTGTGAAACCCAAACCTACCAGCTTTTGTCCAAGGGGCTGCAAAGCTGACCTTACCATGCTGTCAAGCATGAGTCTTTAGCACTGTGAGTTACATGAGACACCTGTGTGTATGGTGGGCACCAGTGCTGCCCCTCTTGGTCCAGAGGGGTCAGGGCCAAATATGACAAGATGGGTGAGGGTTGGAGGACATGAGGTTGATATCAGAGATTTCTGGCTGGTGGTCTGTCTTGCTGGCCCTGTTCCCCACCCTGACACCCCATTGGTAGAAAGAAACAAGGTCTCCTCTACTTCTCCCACTCCCACCTCCCTCCTCCTTGCTTCCTCTGGATTTGGGCGGCACAGCTCCGGGGTGGGGGGCTTGGAAAGCTTTCTTCTATCCAGTGAGGTAACAGCGTTCTGCCTTCAAGCGAAGTACATGGTGCGCAGAGTATCCTGGTGAACCTGCACAGCTTTGGCCAGGGCCTGGGGGTCCCGCCCATTGCTCTGCCCAGATATGTGACTCCCCTCTCCACTGAAAAGGAAAAAGTAAAAATGAACAGAGCTGCTGCTAATTCCCTCACCCATACCCATAGTGCCAATGCCAATACCAAATTAAGAGAAAACCCAAACTAAGGCTTAGGCAGATGAGTCCAAGGACACGAAATTGAACAGCATCCATTTCCTTCTACTCAAGGACAGCTGAAAGGGTCGGTTTAGTACAAGAGGATGAAACAAAAAAAGCAGCAGCCTGATCCTAGACCTCACCTGTCATGTTCCTTGTCAACCAGGTGGTATCGTGCCCGGAAAGCCACCAAGCGGGCATAGTAGGCAGGTGCTGGGATAGAGACGGAACGTGTGCATCGTACGTAAGTGTGGCACAGCTGGTATGTCAAGATCTGGAGCTCATCGGCCGTGAAACGGTTATCATCCCAAAGGACATAGTAATGGGATGGTCGGCTGGTGCCCTAGGTAGAGACGAAAGTAAGGGGCCCCGGGTTGGGCAGAAGGGATAGCTGGTGATAAGAAGAAGGTCACTGTTAAAACAGCTAGACTGGATGACTGAGCCTCTATAAATAGTCAGGCGCCAAATGACCAATGTCATAAAGTACTTTGTTGTTGTTTTGAGGTAGGGTCTCGCTCTAGCCCAGGCTAACCTGGAATTCACTATGCAGTCTTAGGGTGGCCTTGAAGTCAGTGTGACCCTCCCAGGTATTGGGATTAAAGGTGTGTGCCACCACGCCAGGCTATACTCTTTGTTTTGCAGACCTACAAGTTTGCCTGAGGCTTGTTAAGAGAGTATTCCTGAGGTGAATACCACTCAATGATAAGTGACATATTCTAGATGCAATGGGAATAACCAACTAATCCATGACCCAATGGAAACCCCAGGTCATAGCCCAGCTACCTGGATGCCTGCATGGCTGCACAGATAGAAGTCAAACTCAAATGGGTGGGTGATGTTGGTGTCCACAGTGGTCCCAGCTGGGATGTTACCACTCTTCCCAATCTGTATAGAGACAAAAACAACCAAGATCCCAAGACCTGCTTGGCCCTGACTAGGGCCTTGGCAGAATTCTATTCTGAATTGACCAGAATCTCAAGAACAAAGAAGATACTGTTCCTCAGAGGGAACCAGGCCTTGAAATAATAGGCTTCAAAAGTCACACAGACTTGTGTTCAAGTCCTGGTATTCCATTTAGTAGTTGAGTGACCTTGGCAAGTCATTTAACCTTTCTGAGGTTAAACGGAGATAGCAATAGTACCTACCTCACAGGGTTGCTGTGAGGAAGACGCCTTGAACAGTGTCTGGCACATAGAAGAAGTTCAATAAATGTTCCCTTTCCCTTCTCTGGGAGCTGGTCTATATATAGGGTCTAGGCCAGGGAGCTATGAGGAGGAGAGGAAGTATAAGGGAAGGAGGGGGAAGGGGGCACTAAGGGAAGGAAGAGGTAGGAACAGACCACAAGAGCCAGGGAGAAGAAAGGAGCCAGGGAGGACACATAGGAAAATAACTAAATTCCCAGATTTTTTATCAAGGTTTCTTCTCTATCAAGGTAAAGGAGACAGGAGAAGGGTATTTGTAGCCTCAAACATCCCTCACTCACTCGTTCGTTCTTGTCAGCACAAAAAAGGCGGGTGTGATGGCGTTTCTGCACCACAATGTAAGTGATCCCAGGTTGGTAGTCCTTCTCCAGCTTAATGCAAGCATCGCGAATGGCAAGCAGCTCATAGTGGAGTATCTAGGCATACGGTGAGGGGAAGACAAAGACACACAGCTCCACTTGAGTTCAAAGGCCTTACTGAATGAAAAAGATTACCACGTGCATTATGACCTCATGTGTACACACTTTATAAGCTGCTACTTAACTATTAGAGATGATAGGTTCTTTTTTTAATATTTTATTTATCAGAGAAAGAGAGAGAGAGACAGAGAGAGAGAGAATGGGCACGCCAGGGCCTCCATCCACTACAAATGAACTCCAGACACATACTCCCTCTTGTGCATCTGGCTTTATATGGGCACTGGGGAATTGAACTCGGGTCCTTCTGCATTGCAGACAAATGCCTTAACCGCTAAGCCATCTCTTCAGCCCGAGATGATAGGTTCTTACACTGATTTCACCTGGCACTCGTCTAAACAACAGGATGAGACAAAACCTGGCAGAGGGAATGAAAAGAAGCAACATTATAAAGGAAGATAAATACTTAGTGTGCCCAAATATGGTCCTCTGGACCATCAGCATCATCTAGGAATTTGAGAGAACTGCAAATTCTAGCTATATCCTTGACTCACTGAAACAGGAATTCTAAGGCTATAGCCCAGTAAAAACTTTAACAAGCTTTCCAGATGATGTGCACTGTGCTGCCATTTAAGAACCACTGGTCCAGTCTTCAACACTGATAAACAAACAGGCACTGAGAGTTTTCTGTTACAAGAAGAAACAATAGATGCTAAGACATTCACTCCTCAATTGTGATCCCTAACCCCAAGCTTGGCTCAATTAGTAAAGCTCCCAAAGAAGTGGTACACATACCAGTGCCAAGAGCTTGGAAAAAAAGCTGTCCTCTGGCCTAAACAGGAACAATTTTCTACCTATTGTGGCCCTTACCTGGGGAAGCTGGCCTTCAGGGACTCCATCTCGGTAGAAGATGATGCGAGTAGGCTTGAAGCGTGTGGACTTGTAGAATTGGATGAGCAGTTCACGAACCATATAGGACAAGTCTTCAATGATCTCCTGTCGTGGTCGCTGTACCCGTACAGTGGCACAGTATCGGCTGGGGTGGGCATCCATACTGCCTACCACCTGACAATCAAGGAGAAAGACTCAATCACCAGAATATGACCCTCCTTCAACATCAGACTGTGGGGCTGGGGAGAGGAATCTTATCAAGGAACCCCTAAGAATGCATGAGTAGAGCCTGGGATTCAATGATTCCTGGTTTCAATCTGTTCTACCAAGCATGTAGAATTTATTTAATATATCTGATAAGAATATCTGCTGTCAGTATCCCTGCAGGACATAAAAAGCACTCCCACAGGCTAAACAGAGGGGTATGTGATGAGCTGACAATATTACATTCAACAGTGACCAACCAAATATGGTGGTGCAGGACTGTAATCTTAGCACTCAGGAGGCCGAAGCAGGAGGACTTTGGGTTTTAGGCCAGCCTAGGGTATATAGCAAGTTCAAGGCCAGCCTGGGCTACAAAATGAGACCTTGTTTCAAAAACCAAAACAAACAAATAAAATCAAGCAATGATATTGCCAAGCCAAGTTAATCTTTTTTTTCCATTCACAGTCTACTCTATTCAGGACCAGGATCACAGGTAGTGTTTTGTAGTTGATGGGAATTTTTGTTTTTCAAGGTAGGGTCTCACTCTAGCTCAGGCTGACCAGGAACTCACTCTATAGTCTCAGGGTGGCCTCAAACTCCCAGGAATTCTCCTTCCTCTGCCTCTGGAGTGCTGGCATCAAAGATGTGCACCATCACACCCAGCTCAGAGTAATTTTTTTTTTTTAAAATTTTTTTTTGGTTTTTCGAGGTAGGGTCTCACTCTAGCCCAGGCTGACCTGGAACTCACTATGTAGTCTCAGGGTGGCCTTGAACTCACGACAATCCTCCTACCTCTGCCTCCCGAGTGCTGGAATTAAAGGCATGCGCCACTATGCCCAGCAGTAATATAATTTTTTAAAGGGACAATAGCCGCAGCCTAGGGAGAGATGGCTGCAAGGATAACTGAGATAAACATATTACAGGGTTTGCCTGCACTTGCAAAAACAAGACAAGTCCTGGCAGGTGTGTCCAACCTTTTAGCATTGGAACACAATGTTGTCACCTACAACTTTGTGCAATTGAGTTTTAAAAAAAAATCACTAAAAAGGCCTCATGTTTTAAGTAAATTTGGAATTTTGTGTTGGGCACAATCAGGGCAGGTTGGATAAACCAGGCAGGGAAATGTGAGAAATAAAGAAATAGAAATATAAAGGCCTGGCTTGGAAGCTCCTACCAGATAGGGAGCCAGGAATTTGGGAGAGGGAGTGAAGGAATATCCAACATACTAGATGGATTAAAGATGAGAGTAGAGTAGGGAAAGGACAATGCTACAACTAAATAATTCCCTTCAAAGAGATTTCAGAGACGATATTATGTCATTCCCTGAACATCCCCCACAAAAAAGATTAAAAAAAAATGAAAGAGTTTCTGGTCACAAGTTATATTCTCCCTAATCCATCTCCCTCCAAAAACAAAGCATACAGAGTTAGGTATACAGATAATGGAGATGGTGAGCTGAGGTAGGCTGAGGAAAGAAACTCATTTGCAGTTTTGAACACTTGTCACAGTTCAGAGGAATTACTCACTGCTGTGATAGAAGGCTTTTTCCCATCTCCTGCTGGGGGATGTGTGACATCTGCTCCCAGGAATATCACTGGCTGCTGAAAGACAGCAGAGCTGAGCAAGGAAGAGAAAACAAAATGGTGAGGAATTGGGTCTTCTCTGACTGGTACCATCGAGCACCCACTCCGGTCTTCCCCCTCTTATGTTTGATCCACTCTGCCTGGAAAGGGCTCTGTCTCTTCATCAATCCCAGGCAGGGTACCTTGACAAGAGCAAGTGGACAACAGAGTTCATACCGCTGGTGTGGGACTAGGATGTTGTTAATGCCACCAAGTTTGACATTGATCTTGAGGCAGAGGTTGGACAGAGTCTGAGGCGAGGTCTTGACCACATTCTTCACTTGTACACACTGTGTTGCCATTCCCAAGAGCGTATCTCCAACACGTTTCACTTCAGCTATGGGCAGGAGAAAACTGATTAGTGCGTTTGACAAATATTTTGAATGTTAACTAGATGCTAGGCTGTAGATGAAGTACTAGGGAACACAATGAGGACTAGGAACACATAAAGTCTTATACTGCATACTATCTAGTGACTGCTGTTTAAAATCAAAAACCTGCAACAGTGATAAATAGAACTATGAGGGTAAAGTAAGGGGTAATAACTTAGGAAAATCATTTTATGGAATGACTGAACTGAAATCTGGGGAGGAAGTTTTCAAAGGAAGCATTCCTAGCAGAGGCAACAAACATGGTGGTTTATGCCTATAATTCCAGCACTTGGGGAGACAGAGGGAGGAAGATCGTGAATTCAACGCCACCTGGAGTTACACAGCAAGAAAAGAAAAAAAAAAGAAAAGAAAAGAGAGAAAAAGAAAGAAAAAGGGGGAGGGAATAGAAAGCAACTTACATATAAGAACAATTAAGAGTCACAAAAGGAGAAGCTGTGTCTTTGTGCAGATTCCATAGGCTGTGCAGAGATGTATGTGGTCAAAGCCAAGCAGTTCTAGTACAGCACAGGTTTTAAAGTTGCTTCAACATAATGTGATTATAGCTTCTAAAACTATGAAACCCGAGACTGTACTTTCTAGTTGAAATAAAGTATTGATAATAGAAAAAAAATAATAAAATATTTTTAAATCTTATTAACCTATTCAAGAAAGATTTGAGAAAAAAGAGAGAGAGACCAAAAATGGACAGATGGAAATTACAGAAAAGTTCAAGGAAGAACTGGACTAAAATTATGGCTCTATGGTTGATAGTAATAGTAAAAGGTACCCATGTAAACCCAGATGCACAAAGTGGCACATGCATCTGGAGTTTGTTAGCAGTGTGGCAAGAGGCCCTGGTACACTCATTGTCTCCCTCCCCCTGGAGAGATGGCTCAGCAGTTAATGCACTTGCCTACAAAGCAGAAGAACCGAAGTTTGATCAATTCCCCAGTACCCACGTAAAGCCAGATACACAAGGTAGAGCATGCCTCTGGAGTTGGTTTGCAGTGGCTGGAGGCCCTGGTACGCCCATTTTCTCTCTTACTCTCTCAAATAAATAAATAAATATTTATTTTTTAAAAAAGAAAAAAAAAATGAGGGGCTGGAGAGATAGTTCAGTAATTAAAGGAGCTTGCTTGATAAACCTAATGGTTTGGATTCAATTCCCTAGTACCCATGTTAAGGCAGATGTACCAAGTGGGCATGTGTCTAGAGTTCATGTACAGTGGCAAGAAGTCCTGGCATGCCCATTGCCCCTCCCTCTTTCTCTATCTGCTTGCAAATAAATAATAAAATATAAAAATAAAAAAGTAAGGAGGACTGAAGAGATGACTCAACAGTTAACATGCTTGCCTGCAAAGATAAAAGAACCCCAGGATTGATTCCCTAGTACCCAAGTAAAGCCAGATGCACAAGATGATGCATGCATCTGGAATTTGTTTGCAGTGACTAGAGGCCCTGGCTCACCCATTCTGCCTCCCTCCTTCTCTCCCTCCCTCCCTCCCTCTCTCTCTCTAAGTAATAAAATATTTTAAAAAATAAAAATAGTAAAGACATGGGAAAAATATCCAGAAGTCAAAGGAAGAGGAGAAATGAGACAAGTCAATGGTGATCCTTCACAGAGCAGAAGGAAGAGGAAAGGTGGGCAAGAAGCTAAGGAGTAAATAGTTGGGGTTGGGGGAGGGAGTAAGCATAGAGAAAGCAGAGAACTCATTTAAAAGGTTTGAAGAAAATTGAAAGATTGAAGCTAGGGGCTGGAGAGATGGCTCATCAGTTAAAAGCACTTACTTGCAAAGCCTGATGGCCCAGGTTTGATTCCCCAGTATCTATGTACAGTCAGATGTACAAAGTAGCACATGCATCTGGAGTTTGTTTGCAGTGGCAGGAGGAGGTCCTGGCATGCCTAGTCTCTCTCTCCTCTCCCTCTCTCAAACACATTATACACATTATACATATATATTACATATATATATTACATATATATATTACATATATATATGTAATATATATATATATATATATATATATATATATATTTTTTTTTTTTGGTTTTTCGAGGTAGGGTCTCACTTTAGCCCAGGATGACCTGGAATTCACTATGTAGTCTCAGGGTGGCCTCATGGCGATCTTCCCACCTCTGCCTCCCAAGGGCTGGGATTAAAGGTGCGAGCCACCATGCTCAACTAAAAATATATTTAAAAAAGAAAGATTGACTGTGTGTGGTGGCGCACAGCTTTAATTCCAGCATTTGGGATGCGGAGGTAGGAGGATTGCCCTGAGTTTGAGGCCAGCCTGGTACTTCACAGTTAATTCCAGGTCAGCCCAGAGTGAGACACTACCTCAAAAAACAAAAACAAAAACAAAACAAAACAAAACAAAAAACTAGAGAGAGAGAAAAGAAGAAAAGAAAGATTTAAGATGAAAGACATGAGCCGGGCGTGGTGGCGCACGTCTTTAATCCCAGCAGAGGTAGGAGGATTGCCATGAGTTCAAGGCCACCCTGAACTAGAGCGAGACCCTACCTCAAAAAACCAAAAAAGGGCTGGAGAGATGGCTCAGCGATTAAAGCACTTACTTGCCTCCAGTGCCTAAGGCCCGGGGTTCAATTCCCCAGGACCCACATAAGCCAGACCCACAAGGTGGTGGCCCTGGTGCATATTCTCTCTCTCTGCTTGAAAATGAATAAATAAAATATTTTAAAAAAAGAAAACAAATTAAAAAAAGAATATAGGTTTGTCTTTAAAAAAAAAATAGATGAAAGACATGGAGAAATGGTAGAATGGTGTCACAATGAGGAATCTGAGTATGCTTGAAGGTTGAACGGTATGAAGTTTCAAAGGTACCAGGACAGGATAGGAGCAAAAGCACATAGAAATGGAGCAAAGAGCAGCATGTGATCTGAAGCAGGAGAGATGAAGAAGAGAAGATGGAGTAAGAGATGCATACAATCATTCCTAGTTAATTAAAAAAACAAAAACAAAAACAGGAAAAAAGAGAAACTTCTCAAAAGTTCAAGTCACTACCAGACAAGAGAACAGGAGCAAAAACACCACACATTCTGTTTAAGCAGCATGTCCTAAATACATTGACAACATATTCCTAAGGATAGGAATCTGGCCTGTACCAAGTCTGTATCTAGCCACCTTGGCCTGGCAAAGGGACCGAGACATGGAGAATGGCAGTGAATGTTACAGTGAGGGAATGTGAACAGCTCAACAGCTCTGGTGAAAGGAGTGTTGCATGAATGAACATCTCTGGCCACAGCCAACATTCTTCATTGAGCCCTCCCTCAAGCGTCCCTGGAGCCCTGTCATCTCGCTGTCCCAGGAGAACTGTACCATACACTGGAGTCTTCCCCGGCAGGATGACGATGATGAGCTGCAGCCCTGAGTAGGTGTTCTTCAGATGCCTGAACATGGGCTCCACGCTGTCTGCCCCCTGCGCATATTTGCAGAAACAAGGCTGACCCTGGATGGGCATCCCTGCATCCTTGGAAATTTTCCGCAGCTGGTCTGTGAAGTTCCTGTGACACAAGCACAGTCAGGAGAGGAAGCAGTTAAGTCCTCTTGAATGTCCACTGACTAAATGTCCCCATCTGAGGTACTCAGCACTATGAGAGGCACTGAGAGAGTCTCACATGAATGACACAATCACAGCTAGTGTAAAAGCAACATTGATAGTGGAGAGTAAGGCAAGACAGAATTTGGTTAAGTGTTAACTAGAGAACACTGAGGGAGCTGAAGGAGCCCAGACAAGGGACTTGTGGGATGTTCAGGGTTCCTACGTGGCCTATTGAGCAGGACTGTGGACACCTGTGTGTATTAAATGTCCAAAGAAATAAACAGACACCTAAGTGTGGGGCTTTTATATTCAAAGCAAGTTAAGGTTCTAACAATGAAACACAGAAGATGCTCAGTGAACATGAACTCCTCCCCTCCTACTGGTATTTTGAAGCTTAAGAGCCAAGCAAGTTTCTTTCCTCTGGCTTTAAAGCTTTACCCTGGGAAAGGAAAGAGTTGGTAGAGAGGATACACATGCAGTAGAATAAAAATAATCAAGCTACATAAATATGCTCTCATACGGAAATAAGTAGCAGGCGATTAGTGGCAATTTTATATTTAAATTAAAAACAATCAGTGGAAGACTATCTAGCATGTATTCGGTTCACTCAACATTGTAAAAAATTAGTTAATTAGTAAAAGCAATAATATACAAATAGAGAAAAAAGTGAATATTTAGAAAACAGTATGTATGACATAAATATCAGTGACAGTTCAGAGAAAAAGTATTGTTTCATTTACTTAGTAAAAACAGATAAATATATTTTGTGCAAATTATTAAATTATTTATATATCTATGTATAAAAAGTAGAAATTGGATAGAAAGGGTATAATTTATGATAGTAACTGCGTCAGGAGAGGAATGGGACTAAAATAGAGATTATAAAGGAATGTCAAGTGTATAATATTTACTTTTGAAATAGAATAAAGCCAGGCATGGCGGCATACTCTTTTAATCCAAGCACTCAGGAGGCAGAGATAGGAGGATCACTGTGAGTTTGAGGCCAGCCTTAGACTATAGAGTGAGTTCCAGGTCAGCCCAGGCTAGAGTGAGACCCTACTTTGAAAAACAAACAAGAATAAAGTAAATATGACTGATCTCTGGATAATGGTTACATGGGTATGAGCTATACTATTCTCTAAATTATGATTGAATGATCGATCGATCGATCAATGATTATTTGAAACAGGGTTTCACTACATAGACCTGGCTGTTGTGAAACTCTCTATATACACTAGGCTGATGTCAAATTTACAGTAATCTATGTCTCTTTCTCCAGAGTCCTAGGATTAGAGGTATGGGCCACAACACTGCTCTCCCTCTACATTGTTAAATTTTTACAGTAATAGGGCTGAGAGATAGCTCAGCAGTTAAGGGATTTGCCTGCAAAATCTAATGACCCAGGTTTTATTCCTCAGTAACCACGTAAAGCCAGATGCACAGGGTGGCATATGTGTTTGGAGTTTGTTTGCAGTGGAGGCCCTTGCATACCTATTCTCTCTGTGTTCTCTCTCTCTGTGTTCTCTCTCTCTCTCTCTCTCTCTCTCTCTCTCTCTCTCTCTCTCTCTCTCTCTCTGCCTGCAAATAAATAAAAATATTTTTAAAAATTTTATAATAATAAAAAGCTACAATGCTGGGTGTAGTGATGCATGTCTTTAATTCTAGCACTGAGGAAGCAGAGGTAGGAGGATGGTCATGAGTTCAAGGCCAGCCTGGGACTAAAGAATGAGTTCCAAGCCAGCTAGGTCTAGAGTGAGATCCTATTTAAAAACAAAACAACCCCCCCCAAAAAAAAAACTACATTATGTTGGGCATGGTGGCATATCTATAAAATCTATAATGCCAGAAATTGGGAAGCCAAAACAAGACTGCCATGAGTTCCAGGCCAGCCTGGGATCCAGGGTGACACCATTTCTTAAACATCTCCCATGCACACAAAAGAAACACAAGCTAATCAGTGTCTTATGTAAATAAGAGATATGGTTTTGATGGACTACTAAGAGTATTTCTTCCATTTCTCTGCTTTGATACAACAAAAACGTCAGCAGATTTTGTTTTTACCAGATTTCATTATTAGTCAGTCTCTAATTCAATGAACTATCAGACTATACTTGGGATACTATATTTATTGCTAGGGACCAAAAAAGGGTTAAGAGGTTTCTAGAAGTGAGAAGGGCATATTATATAGCGATACGACTAAAATAATGTGGTCTCTCCCTTAAATCCCTTAAGAGTAACTTCCTTATCCATCCCCAACTAGCAGTTTTCTCTGACTCCACAGCAACTTTCATGTCTTCCTGCACTTCTCTGTGAAAAAGATGGCCTTCTCTGTGCCCTGAATCCTATGCTCTTCTCTATAGTTAGAAACTGTGCTCTATTGACTTTCCAGTTTCTCTGAGTTCTATTTCAACCTCTGCTTACCGCGCACATTCTCCCTGGACAATATCACTTACTACCATGAAAGATAGCCCAGAAATCTTTCTATAGTCCAGAACCTCACAATAAACTGGGGAGGTACTACCAATCCAAATGCACAAGCCACCTTCTGATCTCCTTTATGAAGGAGTCACTGAGAAAAAGGGATGCCTGATTAAATGACCCCTTCCATATTCCTGCTACACCCAAAAAGACAAAATAATAGACCATTTCCAAAACAACTAGATAAGAATACAGACCAGCTAAACCCCCAGGGCACACATCTCCATTATATTTTAAATTTCTTTCTTTCTTTTTTCAAGGTAGGGTCTCGCTCTAGCCCAGGCTGACCTGAAATTCACTATGTAGTCTAAGGGTGGCCTCAAACTCATGGCGACCCTCTTACCTCTGCCTCCGGAGTGCTGGGATTAAAGGCATGCACCAACACAACCAGCCCAAGATGGAATTTCTCATTTGAAAAGTACACTGATTCCCACTTCGTAGCCAGAAAGCCACCACTAAAATAGAAACTACAAGGGGCTGGAGAAATAGATGGCTCAGCAGTTAAGGCACTTGCCTGCAAAGCCTAACGACCTGGGTTCAATTCCCCCGTACCTATGTTAGCTGGATGCACAAAGTCAGACATGCATCTAGAGTTCATATGCAGTGGCTAGAGGCCCTGGTGTACCCATTCTCTCTGTCTGTCTCTCTCTGCTTGCAAATAAATAAAATTTAAAACAAAAAAAACTTTTGAATCATATATATATATTTTTTTGGTTTTTCAAGGTAGGGTCTTACTCTAGCCCAGGCTGACCTGAAATTCACTATGTAGTCTCAGGCTGGCCTCAAACTCATGGCAATACTCCTACCTCAGCCTCCCGAGTGCTGGGATTAAAGGCGTGCGCCACCACGCCCAGCCAATTGTTGTTTTTTATTTCTTAGTTATATGAACAAATTTTATGTATAAGAGAGGACAGCTCTTTTTATGTTCCCAATTAGAAATACAAGTTTGGAAGCTCAGATCTGATATAGTCTTTAACTCTGACACTTTCTTGATATACAAACTTTGGACAATTTATTTCACCTCTTCCAGTCTCGGGCTCCTGAAATTGGAAGTATCACTACCTATTTACTATGAAGACAAAAGAATATAAGTAAGGTACCGAGGTCCAATGCTGACATAAATATCTGAGTCATCACTATTATTATTGCTAATGGCAACTCTAGAACAAAATAATCCAGGCCTTCCATAGCAAAAGTATGCCCTTAAAGTCCATCTCTGATATAGCTATGACTCCTGATTGCAGTCTTCTGACCACAGACACCCAGAAAGGACAAAGCAGGCAGAATCAAGAAAGAAAGAGCAGATCACAGATCAATCTTGACCCCTGGGTTGTGAAGGGTCCTTCCTACCCTTCCAACCCCACACTCAACCCTCCTTACTTGAGCACCTCTTCTCGACACTGTTTTTGGGGTGCGAAGCAGGCGATGGCCCAGACTTTTATCTCGATCCCATTGTAGAACTGTTTTCCCCTCATGTCCCAGACACCTTGGTTGGGTGTAGCAATGGCCCGATTCTGGGGATAAGCAGAGGGGATGCCCAGGTGAGCCTCAGTAGAGCCTTGTGGGAGGGAACAAAAAGCCCCTTGCTATACAACCCAACCACCCCCAAATGCCCCAGAGAGGCTGTCTGGCCCTGACCCTGCTCACCCGGCCGCCGTACTGCAGGATGGGCGCCGGCAGCACTCGCCCCGTCACCTCCGTCATGTCATCCTTCACTTTGATGCCAAATTCCTGAATGTAGGGATCTAGGTTGTAGCTGGCATTCTTCATCTGCAGGGCAAAAGAAGGGGATCTCAGGGGACCAGCAGCTTGGCAATACTTTTCATGTTCTGGGTCCCAAGGAGACAGCCCTGAAGAGAAGCTGAGGCTGCCAAGAAATAGCCCTAAAAAGGGGGTGGGAGGAATAGAAGATGAAGGGAGTGGAAGTGGAAGTGACAGTTATACAGGAAGGAAAAAAGAGAAATAGCTAAAGGGTCAAAAGCAAGAGCAGTCCTAGAGTCCCAGACAACAAACTCAGACTTGGGTTTTCCTGAAGGAAGGACTTGATGGACCACTGAAACATTTATGCTATCAAAAGCCCCAAAAGCTGAGAGAATAAGCATGCATTTCTCTGCAGTCCTACTGACCAGACGACTGATCTCCTCCTGTCTGTCTGGGGCCGACCTAGCTGTAGCTTTTATCATGGTTGAAGTCTGGTTGTCAGTCAGCTTCTTAATGCAGCGCTGTCCAGCCACAATGTTACAGACCTGAGGAAATGAGGAGGACAGGTTGCTATGGCTTCAGTGTAGCTATCTTGGCTGTCACTCGTAGTGAGGGGACAGGGCTAGAGCATTCCTTGGGTACACATAAATTCACCTTCTGAGCTTCACCTGACATGTAAGTTAGAAAGTATTCATACACAAAACAGAAGGCAATACCACTTTGTGACTAAGAGTTTGGATCCAGAGCAGATTTGGGATTAGGTCGTATATTAAATAAAAACAATATTCTCAGGCTGGAGAGATGGCTTAGCGGTTAAGGCACTTACCTCCAGTGCCTAAGGCCCCCAGTTCAATTCCCCAGTTCCCACATAAGCCAGGCCCCCACAAGGTGGTGACCCTGGTGCACTCTCTCTCTCTCTCTCTCTCTCTCTCTCTCTCTCTATATATATATATATATATATATATATATACATATACGTACATGTATATATAATATGTATATATTATATATATTCTGTATCTCTCTGATTGAAAATGAATAAATAAAATATTTTAAAAAAAACAATAATCTCAGAAAGTGTCTAGAGATTAACTAAAAGCACTTAGAGAGCCAAGCACAGTTCTGGAATACAACAAATGCCCAATAAATTATAGCATTCATTATTATTTACTCAAGAATCAAGTACAAGGCTCTTCTTCAAGGCTCAACACAAACAAATTAGATTCCAACAGAGGCAGGAAGTAAATCACTCCATCCTGAAACCCACCATGAGGAAAAGGGATAGAGCAACTGGGATACAGAAATCACCATTTCTATTAGTTGGCAAAGTCCTCTGTAAGTGTGAGGAACGTCTTGCTACTTGGTTCATCTGTCCTAGCACAACAGAAAAGAATGTGTATTGATCTATTATACCACCCATGGGTAGACTACCCACTACCAATATACTGTATCCAGGATGCAGGGAACAGGAAGGCTTAGAACAAAATGGAAAGCCAATAAATTTTGGAAGACTTGTAAATGAAGTCCAGCTTTGCATTTCTGAGTTATGGCCTCCTTGGGTAGATCTCCTAACACTCTGAAATTCAGCTTCTCAAACCTCAGACATAGGAAAAACCATTGTCTTGTGATGTTGTGAAGTCTCAGATGCAATAAATTGTTTAACTTACTCTCATAAGACCAATGTTAGAATTCATTACAAAATGGGAAAGAAAACCAGGTAAAGATCACCTGCTTTTAAACTACAAAGAATACACAGTAAATACACATAATAAACATCCAGAATTCACTGCCTTAAAGACGTTTTAAAGTTATGGCACTCTACCGATGGTTACAGCTACAGAACCAACACTCACAAAAGATTAAAGCAGGAATGTGAGGGAATTTGAACTCTTGTGCATTATTGGTAGGAATAATAAAGTGGTAGACCCACTGTGAAAATGACATTATGATTCCTCAAAAAATATCTAGAGGCACTTCCCCCCCAAAAAAAAATGTCTACTGCTTGCACAACCCATAGCCCTTTATCCCATGGAACATTCCAGCAATCCCACTGAGGAGGGCCCTCGGTGGAATAGGGGCAGGGAAAAGGGAAATGGGGATACCAACACAAGACTTGTACAGACAGAATTTCTACTTCTTAATAAAATAAATAAATAATAAATTCTTTTAAACTTCAAGATAAAAAATTATTATATGAACCAACAATTCTACTTCTGGGTATGTAGTCCAAAGAAGCAAAAACAGGGAGTTGGATAGGTTTCTATACACTCTTGTTTAGTATATAAGGCCAGTACACAGTGAATTCCAGGTCAGCCTGGGCTAGAGCAAGGCCATACCTTGAAAAAAAAAAAAAAAAGAAGGGGGGAGAGGAGGGCGGGAAGAGCAAGGGAGAGGGAAAGGAAGAAGGGGAAGGGTAAGAAGGGGAGGGGGAGGAGAAGAAGAAAACAACCACCACCAAAAAAAAAAAAAAAAAAAACCCAACAACCTGGGTTCTCTATTACCACCACACCTAATGCCTAGCTAGTACAACAGCATTTTGTACAATATCTCCAACTTAAGCACCCAAGAATCTTTTTGTTTTGTTTTGTTTTCAGGTAGGGTCTCGCTCTAGCCCAGGCTGATCTGGAATGCAATTCACTATGCAGTCTCAGGATGGCCTCAAACTCATGGCAATCCTCCTACCTCGACATCCCAAGTGCTGGGATTAAAGATGTGTGCAACCATGCCCAGCCTAAGAATCATTTTTAATAGATATAGTTTTACTTAGGGATGAGGAAAAATTTCAAATTATTGGAGATAGATGGTGGGAAGAGTTTACTGCAATGCAAATGTCTTCAGTATCACAGAACTATAAACTTTATGGTTAGAATGGTAAATTTATGTTAGATGTATCTAAGCACAGTTTAAAAGATGACCTGGATCACTACTTAAAGACAAAGACTGAGACTAGAGGCTCTGGCTATTTTTGGTTTCTAGCACTGGAGACTGAAATAATCCATGGTGTTCCTCTACTTAAAATCTTCCAAAGGATTCCAATTATAATAAACCCCACCTAACTAGAAATTAGAACTTTCATACTACATAACCACTTTATTAAACAGTCTGGCAAGTACTTGAGATGTTAAAGGAGTTCTATATGATTTCAAGAGAAATGAAAACATGTGTTCACACTAAAACAACCAAATGAATGTTTACAGCAATATTATTTGTAACAGTCAAGAAGTGGAAACATGCCGGGCGTGGTGGCGCACGCCTTTAACACCAGCACTCGGGAGGCAGAGGTAGGAGGATCACCATGAGTTCAAGGCCACCCTGAGACTACATAGTGAATTCCGGGTCAGCCTGGGCTAGAGACCCTACCTCAAAAAAAAAAAAAAAAAGTGCAAACAACCCAAATGTTCATCAAATGATAGAGAAACAAAATGTGATACATCTAAGCAATGGAACAACATAGATGGTCCTTCAAAACAACATGGATAAACCTTAAATTAACTGTGCAAGGTGAAAGAAGACAGTCACAAAAGACCATGTGTTAAATGACACAGGCAAATCCACAGAGGCAGAAAGTAGAGCAGTGGTTACTGGTGACTGCTGGGGAAAGGAGTGGAGAGTGACTACTTTTGAGTATGGGCTTTCCTCTAGGCTGATAAAAAGATTCTGCAAAGACAGTGCTGATAGCCCCACAACTCTGAACTCACAGCAATCCTCTCCTCCTATACCCCAAGGCTGGTTAATAAGGTCTTTCTAGCCCAGGCTGACCTGGAATTCACTCTGTAGTCTCAGGGTGGCCTCAAACTCACAGCAATCCTCCTACCTCTGCCTCCTGAGGGCTGGGGTTAAAGAAATGAGCCACCATTCCGGCTAAGTATGCTTTTTAGAAAATTTTTACTTATTATTTTATTTTATTTTTGAGGTAGGGTCTTATTCTACCCCAGGCTGACCTGGAATTCACTATGTAGTCTCAGGGTAGCAGCAATCCTCCTACCTCTACCTTCCAAGTGCTCAGACCAAGCCCAGCCTATTTTTAAATTTTATTTACAATTTATTTATAAACAGAGAGAGAGAGAGAGAGAGAGAGAGAGAGAGAGAAAGAAATAGGGGCAGACCAGGGCCTCCTGGCACTGCAAAGAACTCCAAAAGCATGTGCCAATTTGTGCATCTAGCTTTACACGAGAGCCGGCAATAGAACCCAGGCTGTAGGCTTTCCAAGCAAGCACCTTTAACCACTGAACCATCTCTCCAGCTCAAGTATGTCTTAATAAAGCTATTGTAAAAAAAAAAAATCCGCCGGGCGTGGTGGCGCACGCCTTTAATCCCAGCACTCGGGAGGCAGAGGTAGGAGGATCGCCGTGAGTTCAAGGCCACCCTGAGACTACAGAGTGAATTCCAGGTCAGCCTGGGCTAGAGTGAGACCCTACCTCAAAAAACCAAAAATAAAAAATAAAAAAAAATCCTACCACAATATCCAATACAATCTAACCCCACATCTTTGTCCAACATCATTTCCTACAACTTTTGTTTGTTTGTTTGTTTTTTCAAGGTAGGGTCACGCTCTAGCCCTGGCTGACCTGGAATTCACTCTGTAGTCTCAGACTGACCTCAAACTCAGTGCGATCCTCCTGCCTCTGCCTCCCACGCCCGGCCATTCCCTACAACTTTTCCCCTCATGTAATACATCTCGGACACTGGCCTTCTGACTGTCCCTCAAAAGATCTGTCCTGCTTTAGAGCATTTGTAATAGCTACTCCTCCTTCCTAGAAAGCTCTTTCCTTGGGTTATTACATATTATACAATTGGTAATTAGGGACTCAGCTTAAATGTCTTCTAAAAGAGGTATCCTTGACAAAAATAAAGTTAGTCCCTTCAAGGGAAAAAAAAAAGACTGAAAAGCCAGACACAGTGACACATGCCTTTAATCTCAGCACTTCTGACAGAGATATTAAAAAAAAAAAAAGTCACTATGAGGCCAGTCTGGAACTACAGGGTGAGTTCCAGGTCAGCCTGGGCTACAGTGAGATCGTACCTCAGGAAAAAAAAAAAAAGAATGAAAGTTAGTTCCTCAACCCCTCACAAACTTCTATGCTCTAAACCTGTTTTATGGCTCTTACACTTACTATCACCTGAAAACTGCCCTATGTGTTTATCAATTTTTTGTCTGTCTTCCTCCTCTAATATAAATTCCATAGGGGCAGGAACCTGTGTTGTTAGTCTCTATCTTATCAGCACCTAAAATTATATATGACACATGAGCATAGTATTTATTAAATAAACAATAAAAATCAAGGCAAGTCATTGTATAAATGAATGACCTTGAAATCTATTGTTTAAACAGAAATGTTCACTTATTAGCACATTTCAACTTGCAGTACATTATCAACTTAGCTAGAATTGTCCCTGAAGCCCTCAGTTTATACCTCAGAGAACATACTGCCTTCATTCCACTTTCTCTGTATCAACAGCTACTACATGTCACAGTTCTGGGTTTTTTGGATCATCTCTTCTTTCTGCTTCACTTCCTGGGGTTAGTTCTGGAATCCTAGGAGTGCACAGGAGGTTGAAGCTTCCTTCCAAACTACCTGAACAAGGTGGGAAGCCTCAGCCTGTGCATCTCCAACTGTATGTGTGTAGGAATCGCCTTTAGATCTTCTTAAAGGACAGATTCTGACTCAATAGATATGGGTAGAAATTCTGCAATTCAAATTAAACTCCCAGGTGATGTTTATTCTTTTTTTTTAATTTAATATTTATTGTCCATAATGAGTTACATTATTTAGTGGGCAAACCATGCGTTGTTATCCTGACTTCCCCAATTCCCCCCCTCCCCATCCCTGATCAGTTGTATATCCTCCTTCGTGGGCTGTCTGTGTTAGTCCTTGTGGCAAGGGATCCTGTATATCTTAGTATTCATCCTGGTCTTCCTGGCCCAAGTGAGTTGTTACTGATGGGTGCTATGCCTCTGGACCGTCTCCCCCACCACGGCTCTCACAATCTTTCCGCCCCCTCTTCCGCTCAGTTCTCTGAGTCGTGGTGTGATGTTTATTCTTATTGGTACATTGATTATACTTTTTGAGCAACCATGAACCAGAAAATAAAGCAATCAGTTTTTCACTCAGAATTTTGCCTAGAGTATACACCAAACCAAATACAGCCCAGAGATTCTGCATTTGTACTCCATGACTCCAATCACATTACTATTCTTTCTTTAACTGCAATATTTCAAAGGTCTAATGAAATATAAAAACATGATGTATCTTGAGTTGAAACTTTTAAGCAAACACATTGACCACTGGGGAATAGAGAATTTTTATTAGAGATAATTTTTCTTTAGAATTAGGTGTACTTGCATATCCAGGTCACTCATGATCCTTAACCCCAGTCATCAGAAAAAGAGCAAGGAGAGCATGAGTTTATCCGTATCTCTGTCCTAACCAAAATTACTTATAAAACAAGCTTGCCCTAGTGACCATGAAAGAACATTGGAATAAACCTGGAAATAAGAAAAGAATTTAGCAAGGAAAAATGAGGTCTACCTTTCACATAAAAAACCACCTTATAGGGCTGGAGAGATGGCTCAGCGGTTAAGGCACTTGCCTCCAGCCTAAGGCCCCGGGTTCAATTCCTCAGGACCCACATAAGCCCTGGTGGTGGCCCTGGTGCATTCTCTCTCTCTCTCTCTCTCTCTCTCTCTCTCTCTCTCTCTCTGTCTCTGTCTCTCTCTCTGCTTGAAAATGAATAAATAAAATAAAAATATTAAAAAAAAAAACACCACCTTATAGAGGGTGTGGTGGTACACACTTTAATCCCAGCACTTGGGAGGAGGAGGATCAAGTGAGTTCAAGGCCAAAAAAAATTTAAAAAATAAAAATAAAAAACCTATATACTTGTTCAGAATGACAGCTTTCCAAACTTCAAAATAAGAATGAGAGACTGTATAAATGGATCAATAGACTCTGATGATCAGGGTTCAGGTACTGAACATTTCCCTGCCCAGCCATTTCCTTACCTCGAGGGGCAGATAGGTATGCTTTTGTTCTTGGCCAACTTGGAGGCAGGGCAAATGGGGATACTTGAGCTGAAGGTTATATTTCTGCTTGAAATATTGTGCCACTGTGCATTCCACAGTCTGTCCACTCTCCAGCTGCAAGGGAAAGCTATGTGGAGGAGGGGAAGGAAGTATCAGAATTCAGCATTCAATCGCATATCTCTAGACCCACAACCATGGAAAGCTCCAGACTCTGCTTCATCCAACACAACCTCCTTGAGCAATGCCACTGATGGGAAAGCAGGTGACAGAACAAGGTTCCAAGACTTGGAGGGCAAGTTCCCCAATAGTCAGTATTCTACCTGACTCTACCCATCTTTATTTCTAATGTTGAACACAGGAGGTACTCCAGTCCAGCATAGCCTAGAGTCAAGAAAGGGGCTGGGGGAAGGGGCTGGAAGGTGGATCAAAGGTTAAAGGTACTTTGCATGTAAAAACTGCTGGCCCAGGTGCAGTTCCCAAGTACCCATATAAAGCCAGATACACAACATGGCACATATGTCTGGAGTACATTTGCAGCAGCAAGAGACCCTGGTGTGCCTATACATATACATTCTCTCTCACAAATTAAGAAAAATTAATTATTTATTTGCAAACAAACACAGAGAGAAGAGAGACAGAGAATGGGAACATGCCAGAGCCTCTAGCTACTGCAAATGAACTCCAAATGCATGTGCCACTTTGTGCATCTGGCTTTTTGTAGGTACTGGGGAACGAAATCTAGGTCATTAGGCTTTACAGACAAGTGCCTTAACTGCTGAGTCATCTCTGCAGCCCCTAAATAAAAATATTTTTGAAAATAAGAGGCAGGTGCAGTGGCCCACGCCCTTAATCCCAGCACTCAGTAGGCAGAGGTAGAATGAACACCATGAGTTTGAGGCTAGCCTGGAACTACAGAATTCCAAGTCAGCACGGGCTAAAGTGAGACCCTACCTAGAAAACAAACAAAAAAAAATTAAATAAAAAGGGGATGGACTCAGTGACAATTTTCCCAAAGATAATCCAAGGAACCTGTCTTTCTTTTTTGGGAAAAAGAGTAACTAGAAATCTTCTACTTGTTTATTGGGTGGGGGAGAACAGGGGATTTCATGTATCCCAAGCTAGCCTCAAACTCACTATGAGCTGAGTATGACCTTGAACTTCTTATCCTCCAGCCATCACCTCCCAAGTGATGGGATTTCAGGTATGTTCCTCCAGGACCAATTTCATGATGCAAGTTATCAAATCTACAAACACTTTACTATATTCCCAGTCCCTGAAATTCCAATATTTACAGATCCATACCCAGAATCAATGGAGCACACATGCTTTACAGTAAAGGCCCAAGGAGAAAAGTAGGAGATTAATGCCGCACGCCTTTAATCCCAGCACTCGTGAGGCAGAGGTAGGAGAATCACCATGAGTTCGAGGCCACCCTGAGGCTACACAGTGAATTCCAGGTCAGCCTGGGCTAGAGCGAGACCCTACCTCGAAACCCCCCCCCCAAAAAAAAAGTAGGAGATTAAACAAGTAAAAAAATCAATTGGGTTTGGTGGTGCAAGCCTTTAATCCCAGCACCGGGGAGGCAGAGGTAGGAGGATCACCATGAGTTCAAGGCCAACCTGAAACTACACAGTGAATTCCAGGTCAGCCTGGGCTAGAGAGACCCAACCTTGGAAAAAAAAAAAAAAAAAAAACAGGTAAAAATCAGCTGAGGAGAGCCGGGCGCGGTGGCGCATGCCTTTAATCCCAGCACTCAGGAGGCAGAGGTAGGAGAAA
>PVHP010001851.1:0-13145 GCA_004024765.1 Zapus hudsonius | reverse complement strand
TAAACCCATTTACACAAAGTGGTACATGCATCTGGAGCTTGTTTACAGTGGCAAGAAACCCTGTATGACTATTTTCTCTCTTTCCTTCTCTCCCTCTCTAGCAAATTTGTTAAAAATATATGTATTTTTTAAAGCCGGGCATGGTGGCCCACGCCTTTAATCCCAGCACTCGGGAGGCAGAGGTAGGAGGATTGCAATGAGTTCGAGGCCACCCTGAGACTACACAGTGAATTCCAGGTCAGCCTGGGCTACAGCAAGACCCTACCTCGAAAATCTAAAAACTAAAAAATAAATAAAAACCATTTTCAAGGCCAATGGGAGAAGGGGGGGGTGGTATCAAGGGGAGCGTATTGAAATCTCAGCTCTTTTCCATCAGTGGATCATGGTTCAGCAAACCTGCCAACTTACGTCTGATGGCTAGCAGGGCGGCGGGTAACATTACACACACGGTATTTCCTCTTCATCTGTCCACAGTGGGTCACCTCCACCTTCAGACCTGTGATATACAAACTAATCATCAAGGCTGAAACAGGTTGCTCATGTGTCCAGATTTGGCTTCTCCCATGGGGAATTCCTCTTAGGAGTATAGAAAATAGCACTGTTTCCCTATTTGAATGGGTCCTCACCCTTGATCTCCTTGGTAAAGCGAACACGCTGGGAGTCCGTAAGGGGCTTGGGTTGTTCATCTATGTTCCTGATGTCCAGTACCTCACACATGAACTCAATCACTGGTTGTGCCTTGTAGAAGGCAGTGGCTGACACTGTGGGGAGAGGGTAGGGATGGCTCAGCTCATACTGTTTAAGAATGTAGGCACTGAGACTCATAGCCTCTTCCCTAGAGGGTACTGGGATGGGGGGGGGGGGGTAAGGCGTGCCAGGGCTGTAGGAATTACACCAGGAGTGTGGTTGCAGAGCTGGGAGGGAAGAGGCTGGGTGTAGTCACTGGATTGAGGGTGCCCCTCGCTCCATTGCTCTCCCCACTCACCATCAATGTTGAGCATCATCTTCCACATGGCAGGGCGCACAGACTGGTGAAAGCCGAACCAGACCTCGCGCCCACCCCCCAGCGGGTGGTAGTAGCCCTCAGGCGGTGAGAAGAAGGAGCGGCCCACGGGGGTGTACCTGGCAGGGACAGGCAGAGAACTGGTCCCTCGGGCACAGGCCCCCACCCTGTGAGGCATCCTGGGCACGGAGGAGCCCTGGCCTGGAAGGCAGGACACCGGGGCTTTAATTCCAGCTCTGATCTTTTACTACTTGTATGACTGACCTTGTACAAAGTATCTACCTTTTCTCTGCCCTGCTGGGACAAATGGGGTAAGGCCAAAAGATATATCTGAGGATAAGGCCAGGACTTTAAACCATTTAAATGTATACGCATACTCCTCTGACATATGGTAGAACTTCAGAAACTTTCTCAATGGCACACTGTGGGACCTTAATGTGTTCCCTCCTCCCACCACAGCAGTTTTGTCAACAAAAGTAACCCAGATACTAACTACACCCAGTACCTCATTGATGCCAGATGCCTCATGGCCACGTCCAAGGCTTGCACAGACTCCAAGGGCACTGGGATCTGGCCACTGACCAAGGCCTCATGCAGCATACGCCAGCTCACAATGGCTAGCCACTTGATGGAGACCTTAAAAATTCGGTCTTTACCTTCCCCAGGGATTGTCACCTCAAAGTCAACCTTCAGGAAAGAAAGGAGTGAGAAATGGCATTATTCTCCCACAAATCAGCCTTCCTTGCCTCAGCCCACTGTCTCCCACTCCATGGGCTTGCCAAGCTCTGTGCCTAAATCAGTAGGGGCTCACAAGAAAGATCCCTGAGTAAATCTGCCTAAATTTCTAAACCAATGCTCCAATATTTATCTTCCTCTCAACCTAACAGAAAGTCCTTTAGATCTACTATAAATTTAATCTCAGTCTGCTTAGGGGACAAGCCACACAGTACACTGAAAAGAATCAACTCCCTACCCACCCCCTCACCACAAAACACACTTTCTCCCCAAAAAGACTATCTGGACTGCCAAAGTCCAGGAGGGCTTAAGTGCACTCTGTTCCGCATTAGACCCCTGGCATAGGCCTATTCTGACACCCAGTCTTACCCGCTCATTGCCAATGGGCAGTGCTGTGACAGTGTAAATGTTCTTCTTTCCATCATACACAGGCTTGCGATCACCAAAGATCTGAGGCTTGAAATGCTGGACCATGTACTCCACCACTTCCCTGTGGAGGATAGAAGTGGCTTGAGGAAGCTGAGAGACACCATTTCAAGCTTTTGGAAACAATTCAAAGTTCACACCATGTCCCACATAATGTATTCACTCCCAATAACTACTCTAAGGCATCTCAAGCGTTAACATTCCTATGAATTCCCCAGAGTTTTTTTTTTAATATTTATTCATTTTCAAGCAGAGAGAGAGAGAGAGAGAGAGAGAGAGAGAGAGAGAGAGAGAGAGAGAGAGAGAGAGAGCGCACACCAGGGCCACCACCTTGTAGGTCTGGCTGTGTGGGTACTGGGGAATTGAACCCAGGGCCTTAGGCACTGGAGGCAAGTGCCTTAACCGCTGAGCCATCTCACCAGCCCATCCCCAGAGTTTTTATTAAAATGCAGCGTCTTATTCAGCAGGTCTAGACTGCAGCCTGGACACCTGCGATTCTGGCATCGTAAGAGATTCTGCTTGCCTTCCTATCACCAATGTACTGAGGGATCTGAAAAATGGGCCTGAGTCCCTTCTTAGGGGAGAAGGGTTTGATCTCAGGTCTATCTGCTCCAATCTCTTAATACCCAGTCTGACGAGCAAAAAAAAAAAAAAAAAAAAAAAAAAAAAAAAAAAAAAAAAAAAAAAAAAAAAAAAAAAAAAAGGAGAAAAGGAAGTCACACATACTAAAATAGGAATAAACTAGAGAACAAGCTCATCTCTCCATCACTATGAAGCCCTTAGTCCCACCACCCTATTTTCTCTCCATTATCATCTCTTCCTAGATTTCATTTCCTTTCTTGGAATTTTACTTTTTAAATTATTTATTTATTTATTTGCAGAGAGAGTATATGGGTGCATTAGGGCCTCTTGCCACTGCAATGAACTTCAGATGCATGCACTACTTTGTGTATCTGGCTTTACATGGGTCCTGGGGAAATCAAACCTGGGCCAGTAGACTATGCAAGCAAGCACCTTTAACCACAAAGCCATTTCCTCAGCACTTGGGAGTACCTTCTGGTGAGTAGAAAGTCTTAATTTTAATATACTCAAATTAGCTTATCCTTTATGTCTTCCTGGCTGATACAAAGATATTCTAATAATAGACATTTATTGTACTCCCCTATTTAGTTCCCAGAAATCCATCGTTTTCTCAAAAATCTCAAAAGCTCCACCCAACTACCTCTCTACTTTCTAAGCCCAAAGTACTACTACATAGAACACACTCAAAGTGGCACACTGGTAAGCACACGGTTTCAACATCAGTTGTGCTCAGTGCTAACCAGCAACCTTTTTTATGTTCCTGCTTGCTTACATTCCTCACAGACTATGTCAAACTCTCCTCTCTCTCTCTCTCTCTCTCTCTCTCTCTCTCTCTCTCTCTCTCTCTCTCTGTCTCTTTCTTTCCTTTTATTTTTTTGGGGGGTCAAGGTAGGGCCTCACTCTAGCAGCTCAGGCTGACCTGGAATTCACTATGTAGACTCAGGGTGGCCTGGAACTCACAGCAATCCTCCTATCTCTGCCTCCTGAGAGCTGAGATTAAAGGTGTGTGCCACCATGCCTGGTGTATGTTAAACCTTTTCCACCAACCTCTACCTCCAGAATGCCTCCTCATGCCTGCCTCCATGAGAAAGCAGCTCTAATATCTCTGAAAAGAGAAGAGACTGTAAAGCCACTGTGAAATCCTAATATATATGTAAACATGTACCTCACACATTTGAAATCCATAATTTAGACATGTAAAAATATCTTCAAGCCAGGCACAGTGACACATGGCTTTAATCCCAGCATTTGAGAGGCAGAGGTAGGAGGATCGAAGTGAGTTCAAGGCCACCCTGAAACTACATAGTATATTCCAGGTCAGCCTGGGCCAGAGCAAAACCCTACCTCGAAAAAAGATAAAAATTATCTTCAGGGCTGGAGAAATGGCTTAGCAATTAAGGCACTTTTTTGCAAGGTCTGAGGACCTGTGTTCCATTCCCCAGGACCTACATCCTATAGGTGACATACGCGTCTGGAGTTCATTTGCTGAAGCAGGTAGCCCTAACATGCCCATTCTCTCTCTCTCTCTCTCTCTCTCTCTCTCTCTCTCTCTCTCTCTCTCTCTCTCTCTCTCCCTCCCTCCTTACAAATAAATAAATATTTTAAAAAATATCTATAGCCTCATTCATTTGAGAAATACAATATACAATTATTTACTTATCAGAATGCAGGGGGAAAAAAGAAAAAGAAAGCTGGACATCATGGCTCAAGCTTACAATCCCAGCACTTAGGAGGCTAAGATAGGAGGATTGGCATGAGTTTGAGGTCAGCCTGGGATAGAGTGAGACCCTGCCACAAAAAAAAAAAAAAAATCACGTATACTGGATTGGAACAGATTTGGGGAACAAGTCCTATTATATCTTGCTGATAAGAATAAAAATTGGAACTTACCACTCAAAATTGACAATGTCTCAATATTTTTAAATCTATTGTGCCAATAATTCCACTCCTATTTATTCTACAAATACACTCATATTTGAATAAAAATATAAATCTCTATGTAATAATATTCAACAGCTTTCATCATGTAGCAGAGTTTAGTCTCAACCTTAATATTCCTCAATAACCCAAGAGTGGTAGGTTGAATGTTATGTCCCCATAGCCTCAGGTATATTTTATTAAGATTAAATTTCCTGCTTAAGTCTCCAGCAGCCTGCTGAAGGGAGCTTGTCACTGGGGGACTGATGGGATTCCAGCCCAAAGGTGTAGAGAGCAGTGTGAGCTCTGGTGGTGTGTGTCTGCTGGTGTTGGGGGTCTACTGGCTGCAGTTGTTTCTCTCTGCTTGGATATATGGAGGTAAGCAGCTTCTTCAGTCATTGATGGAATTTCTCCTGCATCTGTAAGCTGGAAATAAACCCCTTCCTCTCATAAACTGTTCCTGGTTGGATGTTCAACCCAACAACTTGGAACTGACTACAACACCAAATAAGTTAAATACATCCATTCATATAACTATAGAGCTATGGAAAAGAGTAAGACAGGTCTGGGCTGGGCCTGGTTGTGCCCTCCTTTAATCCCAGCATTCGGGAGGCAGAGGTAGGAGGATTGCTGTGAGTTCTAGGACAGCCTGGATCTAAAGAGTTCAAACCGTCATTCATCCATTTCAACAAATCTTAAAATGTGCTCTCTAGCCAAAATATTCCCTTTTTCTCTACCTAGTTGTAGCAAAAGCTACTGATTATCTCATAATGGCTACATCTAATAGTATTTATAACATTTACCTTACTGGCATCTTTTCCTCAAAAGTTTCTTGTATTTGTCAACACTACCCTCTACTAGCGATTCTTTTACCATTACACCTCCAGTCTCAGTTCTGAAAGTTAGGAAAGCAAAGATTCCTGGACTCAGTGGCAAATGAGTGTACTACTTACCGGTTGACTCTGCGGGGACACTTATCCGGCTTAATGTCCACCTCGTAGTGGTAAACGTCGATTTTAGGAATGTCCACCTCAAAGTAATTGGCCAGAAGCTTGATTGGTTTCCCCACAGTGCCAATGCCAGGCCGGCGAGGTGCCTGGAACACCTGCTGCAGGGGGGGCAGGTAGGCGCCCGCAGCTATGAAAAGAAAGAGGCCAATGAGGACGCTGCTTGAGATCAGACGGCAGGGCCTCTGAGAACAGGACAGGAGAGTATAGGTCAAGCCTGCTTCCTGCTTCCTCGCTCGCTCTCTTAGACATTCCTATGCTCCTTGGGTTTCTGTTTGCTTCATTTTTTTTTTAAAGCTTTTCTTTCTAAACCTTTCTCTGAGAGTCAGGAAATGTCTATCTTTGATTCATCAAGTAAACATGTAGTAAGTTCTTATTACATGTTAAGCAAAATCTGGCTCCTAGTAACAAAACCCTTTCTTCTACTCGATTAAGACACCTATCACTCTACCAGGTACTGGCAGACTAAGTAAGTCCTACTCTTTGTCACCAGATGCTCACGTCACCCATAGCCATCCAAAGCACTAAACAGCACCATCTTGACTGGAAAGACCCAAAGAATGCCAGGCTGGGAAGACAGGGGCAGTGTTTTGAGACAGGATTAAGGCAATGGATTAGAGCTGATAGAGAGAGATAAAAGAAAGGGCTAAAGAATCCAGAGAAGCTGAAGTATGGGAATGGGAGGGAGAAAGCCAGAAATTAGTGGTCACACAAACACACAAACCCGAATTGGCCAGAAAAAGGAGGAAAGGCTACAGTTGGAGGATAGAACTAGTCAGGTTACAGTTGAGGTAGGGGTGGGGCCTGGGACAGGAAGAAGCAGGGCTATAGTTGAAAAGGTGAAGAAAAAGCTTAAATAAAGACCTAGGGGCTTTGGGAAGGAGAAAGCAATGAGAATGCAGGAGAAAGAGACACTGGCTCTAGGAAAAGGAACATAAGATTCTTTCCATGCCCCACAAATCCTTCCACACAGAGGGTCCAGATAGCTGGAGCAGAAGGGATCAATTTCAAAACAGAAGGGGCCCTTGGGAAAAGGCTAGGAGGGCAGGGCTAGCATGATTGCAGTCCCCAGTTTTATTTTCTATCTTGTGGGGGAGGGAGGGCAGAAAACTAACAGAGGCCTTTGTCCTTGGCTACTATTGTTCTTGACAGTCCAGGACCAGCCCAGGTGGGAGGAGAGAGGGATAAACCAGCCCAGAATCTCCTGTAACCTGAGCTCTATTTTCGCCTTCACACAGATAGGGGGACAGAGCATATCTTCAACTGGGGGTGGGGGTTCAGGAAGAGGTCAGAACCATTTGTGGGAGAGGTCCACTTCTCAGCTAAACTACTGGGTCTTCCTTCCTCTACCACCAACCAAGTCCAGAGAGGATCTGCAGAAATCCAACCCAGAGGGGAAAAGGCCTTAGGAACTCAGTTACAAGAGGAAGTAGAGCCAGAACTAAATCACACCTGGCCATTTACATCAGAGAGATATGGACAGATATTACATACAAGCCCACAGACACAGTCACATATTCCTATCACATACACCCAAACTCAACATAGACTGAGAGCTTACTGCTAACAGACATATCCTCAATACACTCTGAGTTCCTCAAACACAGGGATCATACCTGCCTTGGTTGCTATTACATCTCTAGCACCTGGCGTGCACACACTCAGGTGTGCAGTATACAGATACAAACATATCCAAAGACACACCAAAAGCACACACAAGCACACCAAAACCTGCAAATGTCCCCCCCCAAAAAATCATAAATCCTGTAGGGGGCAAGCAAGTACTCTTGGGTGTAGAGAGTAGGGGACACCTTTCCCCTACCTAGGTTCTAAGATTTCTTTCACCTCTTTTGCCTTCCAGGCTGAATAATTGGTTGGAGTCTTGGGAGAAAGACATCCCCCTAGGGCTAGGGGCTGGGTAGAAATGATGGGGGAAGGGATAGACAGTAGCCTCCAAGCTTTCTCTTCCCTAGCAATGGGACAACACACCAGACTGAGCCTGAGAACACCCAGCTCTCAAAGGAGGCTTTGAGAAAACAGGGAAACAGCCTTACTTCCTCCTAACTAGGGAGGCTGGAGGAAGCAAGAGCCTCTCTTTCTGCCCCCTGAAAGCCTCACAGTTGTACAAAGTCCCCCCCCCCTTCACCTCACCCTGCCCCCAGCTTTTAGTCTGAGAAAGAGAGACACTTCCCTTCAGACCCAGACAGGGACAGACGGCCACTTTGTGATGCAGATGAGGGCCCCAGCACAGAGGACAAAGCTGCGGCCTAGGGGGAAAGGGGCGGGGCCCTTCGCTGTAGACAAAAGCAAGAAGGGAGGGGCCCTGAAAGTGACACTCCCCCTCCCCCATTCCCAACCAGCCCAGAGAAGGAAAAGTAACCCAGCAAAAAATCCTGGCTCAGGATTCCTTCCCACCACCTCAGAAGATGACAAGGTTCTCAAGAAGCTATACTACCTATCCAGAAGTCATGCTCCCAAGGCAGGTTAGGTGGCTAGCGAGCAGAATAAGAGGTCAATCTCTCCCAAAATATTTGCCCACAATTTATTAAACATCCACGTGAGTATGCACAAATTATTGAAAATGCACATGAGTGGAGCCACGTGTTCACACTTGGATATGACATGGCCTCCCAACACTAGGCAACTGCTAATTCCAGAGGTAAATCAGACACTACCTCTACCCTCAAGGAGCTCCCAGTCCAGGACATCCGCATGAACACACATGCACACAGAAGGCACACCTGAACATAATCAACAATGCCCTAGTTTTGTGCATTCTGTCCCCCAGCCTTCTGAGAGCAATCCTTCAACTTCTTCCGAGAGAAGTCCAGCCAAAGGAGGAGGCAGTGATGGGGTCCCTCTATCAGCAGCTTCCAGACTGAATTTCACTTACATCCTTGGAGGCAAAACCGATCACAATGAATTCTCCCTGTGCTACCGCTGACCCCAGACCCTAGGCTTCTGGCCTTCCTATAGAAACTTGTTGCTTATAACCCATTTTTTAAAGCCCACTAGGAATTCAATAGTATAAAATGATTAGCAGTCTAGAACAGGTATCCACTGACCTACCTACCCTATTCTAGTCCACAGATAGTTGGTAATAGTCTCCAGCCTAGAAACTAAGAGTTCTGGAGATGGACCAGGGAAGTCGTGTGTGCTGAAGGTAACTGCTGCTTGGGTGCCACCTTAGTATCTACCCAGCCTGTACAAGGTTGCTTTTGTTGGGGGGAACATAGTAATTAGAGATGGCTGAATCAAAGACTTGACAGAGTTGCTATGAACAATTTCATGGGCCTGAAAAACAAAGATTCTTCCATCAGGAAAGTAATCCAAACAAAAATCCTATTGCCATTGGCACACCAAAAGAAGAGAGCAGAGGGATGACCTAAAGGATCCTGGGCCCAGACTGTTCTTTCTATCGTAAGAGACAGACCTAAGACACAATAGGTAATACCAGCCTACCGCCCTGATAACTCCATTCTTCTCAGGACAACCCTGCCTCAGTTTCTCCTCTGTTCCTATCTCCTTTTCTCTTACATGCCTGGGAATATAAAGAAATTAAAGCTGTTATCAGGGCCAATACTGTAACTGCCCCCCTCGTTTATACTGAATAGATTAACTTGGTAACCTTGCTCTAATGAGACATGACCATGGACAGTTTCTGGAGAGAAGAGGTGAAAATGAAAAGGTCCATTGGAGCCGGGTGTGGTGGTGCACACCTTTAGTCCCAGCACTCGGGAGGCAGAGGTAGGAGGATCGCTGTGAGTTCGAGGCCACCCTGAGATTACAGAGTGAATTCCAGGTCAGCCTGAGCTAGAAGCGAGACTCTACCTAGAAAAACAACAACAAAACAAAACAAAAGGTCCATCGGGAGACAATAATGAGATGAATATATTAAGGCATAAAAAGAAAATACACTGTAACATTAAGAGACAATTCACTGGAAAAGGTCACTCTCCTTGGATTAAAAGCTCCTATCTCTACTAGGCATCTGACCAGGTGAACCAGGTGGACTTGGCCCTGTCCCTTGTCTCTCAGTAAACAACACTTTTCTAAGGCCTATCTTGTAGGTGTGCAAGCTTCCAAGCATGGCTTCAGTCTCAGTCTTTCCTCATGTGGCAGAAAAAGGCATTCTGGCAGTTTCCCTCAACCTATTCTTGGCAAACTATGGTTAGGGGGCTTAAGGGCCAAGTGTCAGAACCCCCAAGACAGAGATGAGAGCAATCTCCATTAGCACTCTGCCAACAGAACCTTAGACAGAATGCACCCATCAGCGGGTTTCTTTTTTCAAGCCAAACTGGGCGGGGGAGGGGGAGGGGGTATTCGGGCAGCCACGCCCCCACCACATCGGGCAGCCCCTTTCAGATGGCACCTCCGCGCATGCTCCTGCGCCACCGCTTAAGTCCCCCCAGTCTTACCAGGGCGGGCAGGAGGTGGGGGGGGGGGATGCGGGAAATCCCAGGACTAGATCCCCACCCACCGCCCCCTGACCCTCTCCCGAGCGTCAGGCCCTGCTGGGGCGGAGCTCCCAGCCCAGCTCTGGAGCCTTCTCCCCCCCGGAGACATTGGCTTAGCCCAGCCCAGCCCGGCCCCAGCCCCCGCCCCCGGCCCCAGCATGCGGTAGTTTCAGGCCCATCTGGGTCGCCCCCCTCCTCTCCAGGACACCTGGAGCCCACCCCCTGCCACCTGCCGGGCCTCTCCTGAGGCCTCCCAGGATGTCCGGAGTCCTTCGGGGCGTTCAAGGCCCTTTTCCCAGATTACGTCCCAGCCCAGCACTGCATGCATGCAAGCTTCCTTGCACACACACTGCCCCCCATCTCAGAGCTCTCTCCACATGGCTCTCCCCCGGAACGGCACAGAGCTCCACAAAAATGGGCCTCCCTCATCCCACCAGAGAGAGAGAGAGAGAGAGAGAGAGAGAGAGAGAGAGAGAGAGAGAGCCTCTTCTCACTCAGGAACCATGCTGCTCCAACAGAAGCCCCCCCCCATATACACACACCCCAAGACTCCCGGGCGCGCTCCGTTCCCCTCCTCCCGCGGGGTCCTTACCTGCTCCCGAGGGTCCCGCTTCCATCCCATATACCCGTGCGGGGGTCAGGCGGCCCGGAGACGGTGGAGTCCAGCGTGAGGGGGCCTAGGTCCCTCGCCCTCGGGCTCCCGGGCCGGGCTCGGCTCGGCTTCCCCCCCACCCACCCACCCAAGCCCGGCCGCTCGCGCCCCCGCCGCCGCCGCCGCCGCGGAGCCTGCAGCAGCAGCAGCTCCCCCTCCGCGAGCGCCCGGCCAGCTGCCAGTGCGCACGCGCGCCCGCCGGGCCCAGGGGGCGGACGGGAACGAGTCAAGCGGGGCGCTCCGACGGCAACAAAGGCCAACGGAGAGAGGCGGAGGTGCGGGAGACCCGAGGCAGAGCGGCCCCTGGCGGCCAGCCGGCGCCCTGCAGCCCGGCCGGAGGGCTCCCGGGTAGAGGCGCGACGGGGCGGGGCGGGGCGGGTGGACCCTCCTGGGCAGCAGAGCCTCCAAAGCCCCCCCAACAAGTCGCTCCAAACCTACCTGCTGCTCCCCCGATTCTTTGCACAGGCCTGTGTGCACATCTCAGGCACCCCCCCACCCGATTTACATGCCCAGACCCTCTTCTGCTTCAGCACCCCTCCACACCCATCACCCCGGCGCCCTGCCTCCCACCTTTCTCCTCCCAATCACCCTCATCCTTCAAGTCGTGGGCTGCCTCTGCGGAGTCCGTCTCCGTCCCTAGTCACTGGCCTCACTGACGTCACCCTCTCTTCCAGGCCCCAGAAATGTGAAAGACCCTGCCAACCCTGCAAGATGGCACAGTGTCAACTTCCAGGTGTGGTTACAAAGCTCTCTTATCCGCAGGCCCCCAGAAGCACCTGCCTCTGTTCACGCTGGATGGACTAGGTCATTCCACATGTGCTCCCACCCCAGCCGCTTAAGTGATGTGTGTGTGTGTGTGTGTGTGTGTGTGTGTGTGTCCAAATGCAAAGGTTGCCAGGTGTGGAGGCGCACACCTTTAATCCCAGCACTGCAGAGGCAGAGGTAGGAGGATCACAGTGAGTTCGAGGCCAGCTGAGACTACAGAGTGAATTCCAGGTCAGCCTGGACTAGAGCGAGACCCTTCCTCGAAAAACCAAAAACAAACCCAAAAAATTATATAAAGGCTTTCAATTATTTCTCTGTAACATCTGACATTCTTGTCTTAAAAAAAAAAAAAAGCTTTTCTTGGCTTCAGCGTTTTCTGAAGTCTTCTGATACTACAGTCCTGTTCAGCTCTCTTCAAGGGCTCCTCTCGGTTTTGCTTCATGAAACAAGTGTTCGCTGTGGTTCCAAGCGAGTTCTCTTTATCCCACTCTCCACGCCACTCTTAACTATTAATCACCCAACTTCCCTTGCACACATTTCTAGTGTCTAGTGTCTGGACGGCTTCACCAGCGCTTCACATTTAAGTAGTCCAAACCCTTTACCTTTCTCCCCAAACTTGGGTGCCCGTGTTTCCTGTCTCAGTGAACTGCATCTTTATGCCAGAAATGCCAGCTCCTCTCTCCTTTGCTCTTTCCCTCTATTCAACTGTTCGTCATGCCTTGACATGTCCACCTCTTGAAGCACCTTCACCCAGTCACGAATGCTGTGTGTGGTGGTACAGACAGATGATGCCATAGCATACCTACTTCCTAGGTAGACTCAGTCTGCCAACGGTCTGCTGCGTGGATATGATATAGTAAGAGAACCCTTTCAAATATCATTTCCCATTTACACATTTATATGTGTTATTCATTCATGCATTTATTGTTTTTTGAGGCTGACCTCAAACTCATGGTGATCCTCCTACCTCAAGCTCCCAAGTACTGGGATTATAGACATGAACCATCATGCCCAGCCAATTCATGTCTATTTTTGACACTTGCTTTACACTAGATGTGATACAAAGTCCAGGAACTTAAGAGAGGAGCCATACTCAGTCTTCACCCATGTGGATATGAACTTCTGATACTTATTTTAGCATACTGTCTTGTCTTCAGCAGTGTCTCAAGCAGCAACCACCAGAGTCCCCTGGAGGATTTGGTTAAACATTGACTGCTGAGCCTTCACAAGGGTGGCTCATAGGCTTGGGTAAGAACCAAGAGTGTGCATTTCCAGTAACTTTCCAGGTGAGGTTCATGCTGCCCATCTGAAGACTACACTGAGAATTAATTATTGCCCTACTGTGGTTAAGAAAGTTTAACCAGATCGCTTTGGCTTTGTTCTTTTTTAAAATTTTTAAAAATATTTTTTTGTTGGGCATAGTGGCACACGTCTTTAATCCCAGCACTCTGGAGGCAGACAGAGGTAGGAGGATTGCCATGAGTTCAAGGCCACTCTGAGACTACATAGTGAATTCCAGGGCAGCCTTAGCTACAGCAAGACCCTATCTCGAAAAACCAAGATAGAAAGAGAGAGAGAGAGAGAGAGAGAGAGAGAGAGAG
>PVHP010001850.1:0-98688 GCA_004024765.1 Zapus hudsonius | reverse complement strand
CCTCCCATTGCCTTTGGTGTGATATTACCTGCTGCCCCAGCCTGGGTGCAGTTTGTGTTGCCCTGTGTGTAGGGTGGGAATGTCTGGCTATGTAATTGCTGTGAGTCAGGGGTACATTTCCTCTAGGCCCCAAATCTCAGCTTCTGCCAGCATTCGTAAGACTGTGGACCCCGAATTCCCTAGTTTCCAAGGACCATAAAATCTCACTTTTCACAGTGATCAACATATGATCCAAATTTGTATGTGTGGAAGCAGAGAAAACTAAGAGAAATGATGACAGGAACAGAAAATCATGATTTAAAAAATATTACATATTTGAGAGAGGGAGAGGGAAGGAGGGAGGGAGGGAGAGAGAGAAAGAGAGAGAGAGAGAGAGAGAGAGAGAGAGAGAGAGAGAGAGAGAGAGAGAGAGAGGAATGAGTTCATAATACCAGGGACTCTAGCCACTGCAAATAAACTCCAGATGCATGTGCCACTTTGTGCATCTGGATTATGTCCAGAGGAATTGAACCCAGGTCATTAGGCTTTGCAGGCAAGTAAGTGCCTTAATCACTGAGTTGTCTCTCCAGCCCAGAAAAATCATGATTTTTTAAAAACTTCTATTTCTTCTTTTGGTTTTTTTTTTTTTTTGAGATAAGCTCTCGCTCTAGCCCAGGCCGACTTGGCATTCACTATGTAGTCTCAGGGTGGCCTTGAACTCATAGTGATCCTCCTACCTCTGCCTCTCCAGTGCTGGGATTAAAGGTGTGCACCACCATGCTGGACCAATATGTTTTATAACCAGAAAAATAAAATATTAAAGTAATTCACCAGGCATCCTAGACTTTATCGTATGCATCATGTCTCTTACTATTATATTTTCAGTGGTTTCTAACTAAGCTCATGCGGATGTTATTAATCTCTGTTCATCATTTTCCAACCTGCCTATGTACTGCATGGTCGTTTGTTATAGGGCACAAGGATATATTGTTGATAGAAGGTATTATTACCTGAAAGCAATAAGAAATGACCACCATTCTTATATGTCTTCTGGTGTTAATGGACATTTTAAATGTCTACAAATATATATGGGAGATTTTTTTAAGTTCATTTCTACATTCAATTTATTAAATCCTGTATTTGGCTTGACTAAAATCAAGTAATACTGAAAGCTAGTTTTGCTACATTCTTAGAAAAGTTTAAGACATAATCCTAAATTAGTTATATTATGAGAGCTCTCTGATCTCTAACCAGAAACATTTATTACATTTTGTTCTAAATAGCTAGCAACCACTGATCTCTGCCTACTTGTCCTCACTTAAAAGAGAAGAAAATGAAAATAAATTACTGCTTCATTTATTTAATCTTGCACTGGTTATTGAACAACCATTTATGGAGGCTCTGAACTATTCAGCATTCTTCGAGACCCTGAAAATACAAGATGTGTAATGAAAAAAAAATCTCTGCTCTCAGGAAGCTCCCATTCTCATGATGGACAGAGAGCATGCTAAGATTTATAGGAGCCCAGGCTATACCACAGATGTGGAATGACAGTGGTAAACAAAAGAGGTGAAGGCAGAGTGGGCGTGTGCTTGGCACAAATCAAATATTAACCATGGCAAGGACCAAGTAAGGGCCTGAGGGTAGAAAGTTGTTCAGGCATATCTGAGCTCTATGCTGATGAGGATCAAAGAAAGAAACCTGGAAAGAGAGTCTATTCAGTGCAGTCCAGTGAAACTGGGTGAATAGTTGCTTTGGATCTTCAAACACTTTCTGCAATATTGTGTTCCATTTAAAGCATTTCAATCTCGATTGCTAGCCGGCATGTAAAAACAGTCTTCCATGTTCCTGGGAGATAAAATTCTACCCTGAGCCAAGAGCTTAACATTTCAGAAACTTAAGCCGTCATACAGAAATCCAAATTCAATTCATCAACACCATCTGCAAGACCAGCTGTTCACCTCCAGGATTTTCTTCATTTTTCAAGTACCACATGTTCTCAAGGCAATAAAATATGAATGAAAATGCTATCTGTGCTTTGAAGTCCTACATCTTGGAACTACCTCTTAATGTTCTCTGACAATATTCTTTGTGCCACTGGAGCTCGGGGCAAACTCTATTTATCTTGGGGTGCTACTCAGCTGTGTGGTATTTTAGCAGCATCTTCATCCTCAAACCTAAAAGCACCCTCCAGGGGAACAGCATGTGTTTCTGCTAGTATTCAGCAAATTCTGTGTCACTTGGCAGATACCAGCCACATAACAGTTTTAGAGAACTAGCTTCCCCTATTACCCCATGATTCTTCAATGTTGCTTCTATTGTTTTTGAGAGGATTTGACTTTTCATTCATCCACTCTACTATTTATTCAATTATGAATTTACACAATGTTTCTGAATTATTCCACAGGTAACAATCAAAACACAACACAAAAGGTGTTTTCAACATTGTCAGTTGTCCAAAGAATTATTTTGTTTTACTGTCTACCCTACCACTGAGGATAAAGTACACAATTTATAGAGAATTTGAAAGGATAGTGCATCAGTTTGCATCTTCATTCATTTGAAGGCACGTGTGTTGAAGACTTGGCCCAAGCTGATAGTGCTATTAAAAGGGAGAGGAATCTTTAGGATATGGGGGACCTACCAGGAGGAAGTCAGGTCACTGGGAGTCAACACAGGCATCCCAGTACCTCCTTCTCCCCATTTATCGTCCCAGTTAAGAGATAAATAGACCCTCTCCTCCAGGTGTACTATGATGTTCTGCCTCTCCACAGCCCCCAAAGCAATGACTCCAAGAGACTGGCCCGAAACCTCTGAATCTGGGAGCCAAATAAATCTTTTTAATTAATTAATTAATTAATTAATTTGCAATCAGAGAGACAGAGAGAAGAGAGGCAGGCAGAGAACGATAGAGAGAATGGGCATGCCAGGACATATAGCCACTGCAAACCAACTCCAGATGCATGTGCCATTTTGTGTTTCTGGGTGTATGTGGGTACTGGGGAATCAAATCTGGCTTAGTAGGTTTTTCAGGCAAGTGCCTTAATGGCTGAGCCATCTCTCCAGCCCCTTCTTTCTACTTTTTTTTTGACTATTTTTACTTTTGATGTTGATTTTCCCAGACAGTTTGTCACAGCAATGGGAAGCTGATTCACATAGTCAGAACTCATTTTGTGTCTGTAATTATTGTAATAATGTGAACAAAATCAGAATTTAATTTATAAGTCATATATATGTGTATATATAAATATATATATAAATGTGTATATATAAATATATATAAATGTGGTAGACCATAATACCATAAGTATTATGGTCTACCACATTTATATGAATAGAAGTCACTGTGCATTTGCTTACAGAATTGCACATAATCTATGTTGACAACACATATATAAATATCTAATGGATAAAAATAGTATTACATGATGTCTGCATTTGGATAAAGAAGTTTATTTATTTTAAATATTTTTATTTATTTGCAAGTATAGAGAGATTGGAGAGAAGAGAGAGAAAGAGAAAGAGAGAACCAGAGAATGGGTACACCGTGGCCTCCAGCCACTGCAAACATGCTCTAGATGCATGAGCTACTGTGATCTGGCTATATATAGGTACTGGGGAATTGAACCCTTGGGATGGTCTATCATCCAATCTGACTGGTACACTTATACCAAGTGGACAGTTGGAAGCAGAAAGAGACACACAGGATGAACATGCACAGAGGAAAGACCCTATGAACACAGAGCAAGGAGGCAGTTTGTCTGCAAGAAGAGCGGTCTCCTAGGAAAGTGATCTTCCAGGTTTTTGACTTTGGAATCTCAGCTTCCAGGTCTGTGAGCAGATAAGCCACTGTTGCATAAGTCACTCATTGTAGGCTATTTTGTTGTGACAGTTCATGGCAAGCTCATACAGGAGGCAGGAGGCACTGATGTTCTCATGAACACAAATATTGGCTTCACTTGACCGTCTGCTTCAGAAGCCTGCATAACACAAACTGAGGGAGCTCTCTGCTTTAGGAATAACTGAAGTAGATACACGAGTTGGAGAGTGTCAAGGACAGTTGATTGTTATTGAGTGTTCAAAGAAAGACATCAGTGAGATTATAAACATGAACCAACAACATAGCTCAGGGTTCCACTTTGGTTCTGCGTGTGATTCTGAGCAAATTACTTAACATCTTTAAGTCTGAGGTTCTTCATCGGTGGATATAACAATATTAATTCCAAGAGTTTCATGTGAAGAAATGAATTAATATATTCCAAGAACAGCGATTCCTATAACTGTTAGCTATAATCATTTTTATTTTATTGTAATTGTGGATAGACACCATTCACAGTACTTTACTGAGTCAACTTTCACAAACATTCTTTAGGTAACTGAGACACATGTTGTAGTAGATTAATTTACATAAGTTAAAAAGTTATGGATACAGGATTTCACCTGAAGCAGCACATGCCCCTAAGTTATTAATTTATTGGGCTCCTTAGAAACAAGGCCTTTATTTACAGTACATAACCAAAAAATACAAATGATTCCCACTTACATTAATCCAAGTTATTTCTCCAAGTGGCAAATTTTCAAATTTTTAAAAGCTAATTTCTTTTCCTAGCACAGTCAGAAGTATAAAATGATACTGATCAGACACTGTAGCACAGCTATAAATTTCCCAAATTTTCCTTTAGAAAATGCTTCTTTAGCATATTTATTAAGAGAAGTCATGGAGGTAAACATTCAATGTTAAATATTTGGTTTAGGAAACAAATAATGTGAACAGAAATAAGCCTGTTTTAGAATATATTCAGAATGCTTTTTATCATAGGTATATTTTTTCTTAGTCTTGATTGTCATACATGTACTCAGAATTAGGTATACCTGGATCCCGTATTCAGTGATGCATTCTGAAAGGACCAGTTGCATTGTTGCAATTGACAAATTCTTTAATTGACAATTTTAAACTTGATCGATGGAAGAAACAGTTTAAGAATTATCTTTTCTGCATGAATCTGACTGAAGAATTACCTCCTGTTTATCTTTGAGTACAATATCATATTTACAAAACGGTGGTCTACGAAAGAGAAAAAGATAAAACAGCTATTAACAAATAGCAACCTTAGGACAGTTGTGATAATCAGCACAAAAGTTTAATAGAGAAGAAGATATACTTGTATTTTACTTGTTCAAAAAGTTAAAAACAGTCATAAATTATCAAAAATCCAAGACAAATTTTCAGAGATGAAAACAAGTGCATCGATTGAGAACAGTGTGCAGCACTAATAACAGATTAGGCATTGCAGAGGGAAGGTTACTAAACTGCAAAGCAGTAATAGAGACTGTAAAATAGAGAGAAAACAGAATTGAGAAAATGAAGAGAATATCATTGAGCTTTGGAGGACTTTAAGTGATATAATAAACTTGAAATAGGAGTACCCAAAGAAGAAAGTAGACACACACAAAAATATGTTTCAAGGTCTAGTTGACACTTTCAATGGAATTTTATAAAAACTACCAACCCACAGATCCAAGAAAGTCAACAACCTTCAGACCTAAGAATCCATTCATGTAGTAATTTGAATGAATGTCCTCCAATAGATTCAGAAGTGTATTAAAGGCTTTTCTCTAGCTTCCTGGCGGTGTCACTGTGGGTGGATCCTAGGGTCCAGCCCTAAGGTGTTTCTGGGGGCAGATCTGGAATTCCAGCCTAAGGTATGCAGAGAGCAGTCTGAGTGCTGCCTGGAGTTCCTGAGGGTTGACTGCCAGAGTGTGCTTGCTTTTGGAGGCGCTGGTGGGGGGGGGGTTCTCTCTCTGCTGAGTCTGTGAAGCTTCAATTAAATCCCTTCTTCCTCTTATCAACTGTGTCTGGATTGGCAGTTCATCCCAGCAGTGTGAACTGTCTATGACAATTCATAAAATCCATTCATGCAGGAAGGTAGGACTATTTTTGGTTAATATTTTACTGATTTATTGAAGAGAGAGAAAGAGGGAGAAATATAGAGAGAAGGAGGGAGGGAGGGAAGAAGGGAGGAAGGGAGGGAGGGAGGGAGAGAGAGAGAGAAAGAGAGAGAGAGAGAGAAAATGGGTGCACAGGGCCTCTAGCCACTGCAAACAAGTTTTAATCAAGTAGTGCTAAATCAATAACTATAAAAATTAGCTAAAGAAAATAAGGCATATTATTTTGAGAAACAAAAGAAAGGACAACAGATTTATTATTAGTATCAACGGCACAGAATATACATCATACTAGAATTTTATACCGAGAGAAATTGTCTTTCAGGATGAACACAACATAAGGATGAAGATGACATAAATACCAAATGTTTGAATTTATTAAGAGTGCATTTGTGACCAAAAATGTTAAGAAAACCACATTAGAAGGTAAATTAAACCAGATGAAAATATACATTTATAAAAAGCTGTGAGGGGCGGGTGTGGTGGCACACACCTTCATCCCAGCACTTGGGAGCAAAGTAGGAGGATCACTGTGAGTTTGAGGCCACCCTGAGACTATATAGTGAATTCCAGGTCAGCCTGGGATAGAGGGAGACTCTCTTCAAAAAAATCCAAAAAAAAGTAACTCTGGATAAGAAACACGAAATTTACTAATTATTCATAACTGTTTAATATAGCAATTATTTAACTTGAAATGGTACAGGGTATTAGGAGTATTATGAAGGTTTTAGCATATGTACAAGGAAAATGTCAATTCAAGAGACCATTATGAGGTTCTTATATGTAAAGTGATAAAATTCATTTGAAGGTAATTCTGACAAATAAAATATCATAACATAAACTTCAAAGAAATCACAAAAATGACAAGGCAATGAATGCCATATGCCTCACAAACACACAAAAGAGAAAAACTGCAATCATGTAAGTATTCATCTAATACAAACCAGAAACTGACAAAAAGTGAACAGAAAGCTTAAAGACTTAGCTAGATGCTGCAGGAAGGTCTCTTTAGTGTCCAAATAATCAAAGATGTTACCAATCTCTGATGCATAATGGTTTTCCCTTAAATCGTAGGCATTTAACAATGCTCCATGGATAAAATAAAAAAAAAAAAACAATCCTTCCTTGTACACTAGATCCCTAAAGGAAGGGCTCAATTGAATTTGGGGGAAATAGTTTTGAAGGTAAATGCAATCTTATAAGATGACATTGCAATCTATGAAGACTTCTTTTTCCAAATTATTTGGTCAATTATGTTGTCTTCCCATATTGCCTCAAACTTTTGCAGATAAGAATACTTTACAGTTATTCAAGTGGAAGAAGTAATAAGTTTGAAAAAGAAGTTGAAAAGCAGTGATAAGAAGTTAGTAGAATTTATATGGCTAGGGAATGAGACTTGAAGGTTCATAAAGTTTTAGAAATAATAGAAACAAGGCAATTTCTAATTTTTTCAACATAATTGTCAAATCTGTTTCACATAAGTGTTATGACTTCCGGGCCTATTGCTTGAGCTGGGTATCTATGGATACAAGTAGTTATAAGGAAAGGTATAAAGAACTAATTAGAGAAGTGAAGAAAGGTATGGAGGAAGGGTTAAGTAGGTACTATGAACCAAATATATGTTAATGTATATTATGAAACTCAAAACATGAAACTGTTAAATTTTTTATGATTATTAATCATTGGTTCTCTTAGTTTTTGGATTTGTCTCTTGTCAATGTACTTATCTGCATTTTAAAAGGTATTTTTATTTGTTTGTAAGCAAAGAGAGACAGAGAGGGAGGAATAGGTTCTCCAGGGCCTCCTGCCACTGCAAACAAACTCCAAATGCATGCACACTTGGTACATCTGGCTTTATGTGGGTTCTGGTGAATTGAACCCGGCATGTTAGGCTTTGCAAGCAAGCACCTTAACCACTGAGCAATCTCTCCAGCCTCTGTATTTCTTTTTTAAAACATAATTTATTTGAGAGAGAGAGAGAGGGAAAGAGAGAGAGAGAGAAATGACTGTTCCAGGTCCTCTTGCCACTGCAAATGAACTCCAGATGCATGCACCACTTTGTGTATCTGGCTTTACATGGGTGCTGGGGAATTGAACCTGGAGCAGCAGGCTTTGCAAGTAAGTGCCTTTAACCACTGAGCCATCTTCCAAACCCCTCTGTATGCTCATGCAAGCAACCCTAAACTTATCAGGTCACACAAAAAAGGCATGAATGTTGGAGGGTGAGTAGTTGGGGAGAAAAAGGTCTTCTCTGGGAATGGACAGGGAATACAAGAGGCTAGTATGGGGTGAATATGAATAAACTACATTATGTACATACACTAAGTTGTCTCAATTAAGTTTAAAAATTAAAAAAATAACACTAAATATGATCATGTTTTAGACATTACCGAGACTCAAGATGGCATTCCAATTTTACAGAAATTAAAACATTTGTAATAAAACTGACAAACCAACACAGATGACTATAAAACTCCACTGTACAGGTTCAGTCTCTTTTTATGTCATCATAGTATGTATCCTACCTCCAGTGACATATGCCATCTTAGACTTTCATGTTTTCCCAGTGAAGAGGTGATGAAGTTTGGGGGAAAAAAATAGAAGTCATGATAACTTTTATTTTCTGTGAACCTTCATTTCATTGTAGAATTTTTAGTTATTGGACATCATATAAAGGATTATATGAAAGGTTTGTCAAGCACTCTGTGGATATATACTATACATAAAAGTTATTGACAGATATTTAGGATACATTGGCTCAATGTTTTATCTTCGTTGTGTGTTGATATGATTGCATTTGTGTGTGTTTCTCTGTTTCTTTTCTCATGTAATATGAGTCCAAACTAAATATCATCCAAGATTAAAAATTATTTTAGAATGTATATAATTATTCATAATAAAGATATTTTAAAAAGACTATTTTCTAAGACAAATGCAGCTTAAAAATTGTTTTATATCTTTTTGATATGTTAATATCCCTGTATAATATAATGAACAAACATTTTAACACATGAACACTGAATCTTGAGCTATCACATCAAAGAGTTTAAAGTTAACATGTTGTAAAAAAAAAACCCCTTGAATTTCTTACCTTTCTGGGTGTGTAAGAGATTTTAACATGAGACTTTGGATTCCGTATTGACATGTGGGGCAATATGGCGGTGATTTCTGAACGTATGTCAAGAAAATTCTTGAAATGTTTGCATTATCACTTAAGGATTTAACAAGGATCTTGACTTCTTGAAATTTAGCAAATGGTTTGTTCTTCCTAAATTAAAAAAATGATATGCTCAGCATACTAAAATTTTTAAACAAACTTTTATTTTAAAATCCATGTAATCCTAATGAATGAGTACAAAGAACAACTTAAGGAAATGGCCATACAAAAATAATAAATATCAGTAAAGAAATAGGCATTCCCATTTAGAAATATAGAAATAGGTGCATGTTTTTTTCCTGTATTTGAGAGCTTTCAGATTCTTTTCTAACATCACAATTCCTTCACTAGTCTAAGAGCTCAAATGACACCTATTGTTCTGTGCCACTTTATTCATGTTTCTTACCTAAAGAAATAAAATGAAAATCTGAGGTTACAGATGAAAATTAAGTTAATATTTAATCATGACAATTTAATGACCACTTAAAATGTACTTAGGAAAGTAATAACGCTTTCTGCATTTGACCTTATTTAACTACCTCAACAACTCCCTTTACTGAATTGCTAGTCAACTAATACAAAAACCGAATTTCACATCATACAGATGCCTCTCCAGACTTCACGCAGGTATTGGATAGTTAGGTGGGATGTAAACTCGGCCTTATGACTTCTCCTTACTGCTCTGTATGCCAGAAATGTGCAATCCTAAGGTCATTTCCATCACTAGGACTGCCCACTCCAAATCAAGCAGAACTCATTCTACTGCTTCTTCTTATTTGATACAACTAAGTATCCAAAGGAGAGGAGAGGAGAAGGGGAAAAACAGGAGCTGGGTGAAAAGGGAGGGAAGAAGTGAAAGTGGGGAGAGAGGAAGAGAAAAGGAAGATGAGAACACAGATTAAAAAAAGGGTGAAAATTGTTTTTAAAGTCCACTGAAAGAAGTTTCTGTTTCAAAGAAGACCTTGCTTGAACATAGGTGAGGATCTCATACAGAACAGCTGAAGATCAACCAGTGAGTGCCCCCCCATCTCTTCCATTCTCTTGGTCCTCCCATCCCTTATACACCCCTCAGCAGCAAAATCCCAAAAAGATGTCAGCATTCTCCTCAAGGTTCACCTCGGCTCTCCCCTGGTTGGGTTACCACTTCCTCTTTCACAGAACATAATGTCACTAGCCACAATTTCTAAGAATTTATCTAGGTTTCTCAGAGACACTTAGTAATCCAAATGGGGACATGTTTTCAGTCTCTCAGTTCACATCTTTCCAATAGCCTGCTCATGACTACCAAGTTTTTTAAAAATTAATTTCTTTATTGTTAATAATTAGAAACACTATATGAACAAGTCTTGTGTTGGTGCCCCCATTTACTTCCTCCCTGCCCCCAATTGCTGGAATGGCCCATGGGATGGAGGGCAAGGCCTCTGGATATCTGCCCCCCCATGGCTCTTGCATTCTTTCTGTCCCCTCTTCCACTCAGTTCCCTGAACCATGGGGGGTGAGTTTTAAGTCTGCTTTACTGTTGAGCTCTTAAGAATCTCTGAGTTTCTGCTTTGGGCTATTTTGAGTATTCTGAGTGTCTTTCTCCCTTACCCTTGCATAGGTTGTCTGACTTACTGTGGAGGTGGCTCTCTTGTTCTTTTGCCACTTCCTCTGTGATTTCACCTGGGCCCTAGATAATGAGTTAGGGGTGGTTCATCTCCTGCCTGGGTGTCAGCCATCATTTCGGGTCTTGTTGATGACTATAGTTTTACCTCTCCCGCACACGGAGGCCTCTGCTAAGTATACACACACACACACACACACACACACACACACACACACACACACATCAGCTGGTTCAACAAGCCATCATAATCTCTCAAGGATGACTGATGTGCAGCAGGATCAAATCCAAATGATGTGGGGCTGAGGAGATGGTTCAGGGGATAAAGCATCTAAGGCGCAAACATGAGGACCAGGGTGCAGATCTCCATCATTCTAGTACATGCCAGGGGAGCGTGCCTGTCTCCAGGAAGTCCAGGGCATCTCCAGGGCAAGCTGGGTAGCTAGACTAGCAAAATTCGCAAGCCCTCGGTTTAAGTGAAAGCCCTTGCTTCTGTCAATAAAGTGGAGTGTGATAGAGGAAGATATCCTATCAGTGACCCTCTGGCCTCCACATGCATACACATACACATGCACTTGTGCTCACATGCATGCAAACATGCACACACATTCCCATCACACACAAGCAAAAAAAAGTCTAAATGATTTATCTTACCCAACACCCTTTCCTACACCCCCAAAGACAATAAAATAGAATATTTAATTTTTTTTGGTTTTTAAACGTAGGGTCTCACTCTAGCCCAGGCTGATCTAGAATCCACTATGTAGCCTTGAATTTATGACAATCCTCCTACCTTTGCCTCCCAAGTGCTGGGATTAAAGATGTGAACTACTATGCTGGGCCAAGTATTTGAATTTTTTTTAATGAAATAAAATGAAGCCAGTGGATAGCCAAACCAGCTAGATTCACCCTTAATTCTCTTTCCATCCCCACATTCAAGCTATCAAAAACTTTTCCTAATAAATAATGGGACTCTTTTTTGAATTCATACTTTATTTTCTGTGTCTATTGCAAAGGCTTTAACCTTGGGAAAGTATCATTTCTTGCTTACATATATGCAAAAAACCAGATGCACAAAGTGGTGTACACCTCTGGAGTTTGTTTGCAGCCGCTAGAAGCCCCGGCTTGTTTATTCTCTCTCTCTCCCTCTGCTTGCAAATAAATAAATAAATAAATAAATAAATAAATAAATAAATAAATAAATAAATAAAATGCAAGCCCAGTCTTGGCCCTGACCAGACTTCCCTAACAAGTTCTTCAGTGGTTTCAACATGTCCAGTTAATAATTTATAAATTCTGTATTGGCAACTATATGTTCGTTTCTTGCAAAATTTAGGTGTTTACCAAACCTGTAATTTTGCTGGATTGTAATCTCCAATTGACTGAACTTCCTTCAGTTTATAAAGGATGTTTTAACCTGCATATCTAGTAATGATATACCTTATGTAAAATCCTATATTTACAGAGTAACATGTTTTAAATTGCATTACTTTCAAATGCTTCCCCTGCTTCTTCTCTGCACTGTGTTAAGTGATATCTACAAAAATTTCGATGCTGAGATGCAATTATGCATTAGCTTCTGCCAATTTTCTGTGGTTTGCATGCAAATAATACCCATTTCAGTCTGAGAATATAATATTTTGTTAAACATCTGAATAACTTTTGTGATGAATAATGTATTGAGTAAGCAAATTAATTTCAAAGGTAATATAGCACATATCTGATATGAATGAATAATATGTGTACATGTAAAGATACATAGACAATGATGTGCAATTTAAGGGACTAAATGAGTGAACTACTATGGAATAGCCTTTAGTAGTTGTGATGGTTAAGTTTTATTGTCAACTTGCTCCTTTTAATAATCTTGGGTGGGTTTTTGAGGATATTTACAGGAAGGCAGCCCCTCAGTAGGGGGCAGGATGCAAGGAAGCTAGAAATGAACATCCCTTCCTGGGAGGGCAGTGCAGGTAGGAAATTGTAGAGACTCAGGAAGCCAATAAGTCTGGGATAGGGTTACAAGACCCCGCACTAGGGCTATATAAGGGGGAAGGAACTCTCCCCTTCCCTGCCTGTTTGCTGTTGTATGGGTGGTTCTGGTGATGGGGTTCTGTCTCTGCTTGGACCTGTGAAAGGGGGCCAATCTCTTTCTCCATTATGGAACTTCCCCTGGATTTGTAGCTTCAATAAGTCCTTTCCTCCCATTACTGTGCCTGGTTTGGAGATTCATTCCAGCAGTGTGTGGCTGACTACGACAGTAGTATAACATACTCAATGTCCAAAATTAGACAGAAAAGACTTGAAAATTTGACAAATGATCCTTGATAGAAATGAAGAATTTAGATTAGAATTCTGATTTCTTTTCATTTATCTTTAATATTTTATTTTTTGGTTTTTCAAGGTAGGGTCTCACTCTAGCCCTGGCTGATCTGGAATTTACTATGTAGGCTCAGGGTGGCCTCGAACTCACAGTGATCCTTCTATCTCTACTTCCCAAGTGCTGAGATTAAAGGCATGTGCTACCACAACTGGCCTTATTTTATCTCTTTTGATGAATGAAGAAAAGTTGTAAAGGAGAAAAGAGGGCTAGGCATGTAGCTCAGTTGGCAGAAGGCCTGGCATTCAGAAAGCCTTGGGGTTTATCATCAGCTCCACATTAAATGGAAATGGAGACACATCCTTACAATTCTAGTACTGGCACTGAGGAGGTGGTAGCAGGAGGACTAGAAGTTCAAGGTCATCCATGGTCACCTAGTGAATTTGGGGCCAGCCTGGGATACACGAAAAAAACAAACAGCAACAACAACAAAAAAAGTGTCAGGGGAAGAAACAAGAATTGTTACTCTCATATTAGCATCTTAATACCACCACTAATATGTCTTATTGGCAATGATTCTTATTAACTTTAAAAAAGTTATATTTATAGAACCTAATATTAAACATCTTATTTTTGAATTGCCTAATGCTTATTCAGAATATTATTTCCTTTTTTGGGGGGGGTGTTCAAGATAGGGTCTCACGCTAGGACAGACTGACCTGGAATTCACTGTGTAGTCTCAGGGTAGCCACAAAATCACTCCTATCTCTACCTCCTAAGTGCTGGGATTAAAGGCGTGCACCACCACACCTGGATTGTACACATTTTTTTTTGCCAACATGAACTTCTTCAGGTTTTAATTAAACATAAATATGTAGTCAGGGATGTTTCCTGGTTTCATGTTTAAGTACTAAATATATCTATATATCACTATGTTATCAGGTCCCCAGGTCCATAACACATTATATGTAGACAATTGATCAATTCAGCTACTGTTACTACTTAAACTGCTACTGCTGTAGTGTTGGAGACAACCAAATTGTGCCTCTTGCTATTCTAATATCGCCAATAACTGGTTAAAATCAAAGCCAACTTGTAAGTCTAGCACAGCAAAAACATAGCTTGTCATTTATTTAATCCCCAAACACACCATCTGTAAAACTTTTGGAACGTTCCACCACCTCATGAGAAAATGGGCACAATGGGGCCTCCAGCCACTGGAAAGGGACTGCAGATGCATGGGCCACATTGTGCATCACGGCTTTCTAAAAGTTTGGCACAACATAGGGGAAACTATACTTTTAATAGTAATATACACATTTATATCATTTTTTTGTTTGATAAAAAATTGAAGCTGTCCCTGGTAGTCTAGTCATTAGGATAGAAAGCTGATTTTCTATTTAACAATGTAACCCACAACAACATACCCATTCAATAAACTTGAGTGACACCATGCCCAGAGATGATTATATAACCTTAGAAACATGTATCTACAGACACAGATACATAAGAAATTAACTGGAAATTGAGCAAACAAAAAAACCTTCCTCTATTATTTGGGAGCATTGTAGTTGGGAGCAGTTCTCAGAAATACTACAGTTATTTATGTCCCTTCATCACTGATGGATGAAAGGACACTTTTCTTTACATCACTTTAAAATGATGCTGCCAGGGAGCTGAAGATAGTGAGAAAACAAGATAGGGATTACAGTGGAAATCTTCCCATTATTCCATTCTCCCAACTTTTATATCCACCATTTGCATAACATAGAGGTGTTCTTTAGTTTATTTTATATTCAACATGTTCTCTAGAATTGGTTAGAACATGATGTATGAACACATTTTCACATTTTAATCTTCTCTATATAAACTTTATCTTGATTATCTACTGAGCTAGACACTCAAGAGAGGAAACATTTAATTTATGAAAGAATAAAATAAATGGTAGTTACTTGAAGATCTTTGTAGTTTCACATACTCCAAACTGGTTTGATATCTTAAGTATAATACAATCACTATTCATAGTTTCATTCACAGGAATTAGGCTGAGAACAAAATAATAGGCTACAAAGCAAAAGAATAAATGTTAACTTTTTAAACATTGTTTACTTGAATGCATATGCAAACACACAAGCACACACATATGCATATAATCTACTCCCATAGCATGCATGCAAATAACATTCAGTGACACTCATTTGATCAATGGATAATACATTTTGTTTCTTCTCAATTTTTTTTTTTTTTAGAGGTAGGGTCTCGCTCTAGTCCAGGCTGACCTGGAATTCACTCTGTAGTCTCAGGGTGGCCTTGAACTCACGGTGATCCTCCTACCTCTGCCTCCCGAGTGCTGGGATTAAAGGCATGCGCCACCACGCCAGGCTCTTCTCAATTTTTGACTGCTCTTAAAAAATGAAGAATGAAAAACCCTACCAGTCATCCTTGGATATGATGAATTGGGTAAATTGTGTAACTAGTCTGCAAGCATTTAAAAATAGAATTTGGCTACTTACACTACCGTTAAATTTTAAAAGTTTATTTGCAAGCAGAAAGAGATAGTGAGAAAGGGCAGGGGGAGACAGAGAAAATGGGCACACCCGGGCCTCCAGACACTGGAAAGGAACTCCAGATGCATGGGCCACTTTGTGCATCTGGCTGTATGTGGGTACTGGGGAATTAAACTCTGGTTGTTAGGCACTGCAGGAAAGTGCCTTAACTGTGGAGCTATCTCTCCAGCCCAACAACTTTTTAAGTTTCAATAACAGTACTAAAGTATATATTATAAAATTTCTTAAGTATCTGATATATATAATCTCCAGCTAAGTTTGCTTGACAACCTTAATTACCAATTCATTGGTTACTGAGGGATGGTTGTGAAGTTAGATAACCCTGTATATTATAAATTCATAACAGTTGTTATTCAAAATGCACTTTTGAAAATTTAACATACTACGGTGTTCAAAGGAAAGGCTGCTAAACTCACGCCTATACTCAGTGTTGTCAGGGGTGTGAAAGGAAGCCTATTGTCTCAAGTCCGGTACACCTCAAACAGAATGCAGAATGTGTAAGTTTTCCTGTGGAAAGAAATACTGTGCATACTATCTGTTCAGTGCTGCTACTAGATGGGAGAAACCTCATCCTTGGGCTTTATACTCAGTGCTGCCTCAAATAAAGTTGTTGTAGTTACCTTCATGTTACTGGGACAAAACACCTGACCACAAACAGCTGATGGAAGAAAAGGATTTTATGTTGGTTTACAGTCTTCAGTGGAAATTTCAGCCTGACAGGGAGAAGATGGTACTCTAGCAGAAGCTGGGCATCACTCCTCACCACAGCAGGTGGAAAACGGCAGCAGGGAACATTGTGGAAGATGGAGCGCAATGATTGTAAGAGCCACAGAATGGGTAGGAATACCCTGAGGTACACACAGTTCCATCCCCCACCCCCTCTGCTACACCATAGGGACCGGCTGAGACCTTTTGACCACACAGTGAATACCATAATCCCACTAAGGAGGGCCACCAGGGTAACTGGAGTTGGGAGCAAGGGGATAAAGGAGATAAATGATTATAAATACGTTATTATATATGTATATATTATTTTTTTATTGCTAAGTGGAAACTCTATGTACAGTCTTGTGTTGGTACCCCCATTTCCTTCTTCTATGCCCCCATTTCACTGAGGGCCCTCATAAGTGGGATTATAGAAAAGTTCCATGGTATGAAGGGCTGTGAGTTGTGCAAGCAGCAGACAGTTTTTTCATTGTTTTTCTTTTTGGCTGGGGCAGTGTCTCTGGATTTCTATCCAATCATGGCTCTTAATCTTTCTGCCCCCTCTTCCACAACACTCCCTGAGCCATGGTGGGTAATACATATATATTTTAAAAGAGAACAAGCTGAATTCTGGCAAGCGGAAAGCTGGACTATAACACCTCTAAGCTTGTCTCCAGTAACACACCTCCTCCAGCAAGGCTCCAGCTGGGAACCAAGCATTGAAAATAGATGAGTTTATGGGGTCATTTTATTCAAATATCTAAAGGTCATGTTTATGATTATACCTTGTAAATTTTGAAACAAGTGTGGTAGAGGCTCACTTCTCATGCAATTGTGACCGCCCAGCTTTAGAATACTTTTACACACTTCACCCATAAACCCGAGTATAGATTGACACCATAGCAATGATGGTGATGTCATGAAATAAGCCAAGCTCCTCCTACAAGAACATAGACATTCTAGGTGTGCAATACATGTCTTCATCCACAGCCAAGATCAGAAAAAGGAAAGGGCAACGGAGAGACAGGAAGCTCAGGGCCATTAGGACTAAAGGGCTGGGATTTGAGAGCTGAATGCAGCATGGCACTGAGGCTGGATCACATGAAGTCTATGAAGGGGACCCTGTGCTAAGTGATTGTAGCAAAATGGACGTGTCTCTTTAGAGCCAGGGGTTGTAAGGCTCATCTTTGAACATCAAACTAGGAAGGGTCTTTTTTTTCACGTTCTGTGCAGATATTAAGGTAAGAAAAATCCCTGTGACTAAGCAAAATTCCAGGTAACATGGAACTGAAATCAAGACTTAGTGAAGGACTTCAAACAGGTTACATAACAGTGCAGGATTATAACAAAGTTTTGAGAAAAAAAATCCAACTTGCTCGACTGCAAACATGACTGAATTTGATAAGAGGCAGAGAACATTTCATCAAAAATAGAATATGAAATTAATAAGTGGCTCATTCATTAAATTGTTGACAACTTACCACAGAATGGATATTTGTCACTAGTATCCAAGAATGCCATGGCCCGAACAGGCCATCTTTCCCCTGCTCTCTGTATACCTTCCTTCCATAGCTTAGCTTGGTAACCTGAGATATGAGAAACAGAACTGTGGGAATTGAAGTCCAATCAAGTAGAAAATGAAACTTTCAAATCACTGAAGTAACTAAAGGGTCAATGCACAAAATCTTTATCATGGATACTTACAACGTAACAGGCACTTTTCACATAGTGCATCATTATTTACATTGATTATAAGAATAAATCTTAAATTCAGTATACATAAATCAGTCCATCCACTCTCTGAAATTATCAGAGCTTAGCATTATTCATATAACTACAATCCACTTGTAATAGTTTTTCACTATTATATAATAAATCCATAATTTTACTTGTATTTCTTTTTAGTAAGCTCATTAGAGTCAATTTTTTATATAGAATCTCAATATGTAAATTAACTCCATGAGTCCAGATCCCAAATCCTCATATATACATATTTGCTGTACTTGTGTATACCTTCTATGTAAACATATAAATAATATAGAGATAATCTATGCATCCAATGTATTGAATATATTTCATATATGTACATATATGTAAAATGAATGTCAAATATGTAAAATATGTCAGGATTTTTTTGCTAACATCACCAAAACTTTGTATTTAAATATATAGAAAAAGAATACTTTATTGAAAATTTAGTTTTTAAAAATATTTTCTTTTTTTTTTTAATTTAATATTTATTGTCCATAATGAGTTACATTATTTAGTGGGCAAACCATGCGTTGTTATCCCGACTTCCCCAATTCCCCCCTCCCCATCCCTGATCAGTTGTATATCCTCCTTCGTGGGTTGTCTGTATTAGTCCTTGTGGCAAGGGATCCTGTATATCTTAGTACTCATCCCGGTCTTCCTGGCTCAAGTGAGTTGTTACTATTTACAAGGGGAAAGAGAGAAAGAGAATTAGGAGAGAGCAAAGAGAGAATGGGCATTCCAGGGCCTTGTTCCACTGAAAATGAACTCCAGATTCCTGCACCACTTTGTACATGAGTACTGGGGAATCAAATCCAGTCATCAGGCTTTGCAAGCAAGTACATCTGACTACTGAGCCATCTCTCCAGCCTGAAAATTCAGAGTTTTAACTTTAGTTTCAATTTATATTCTCAAGCATCACATACGTTCAATTTGAGCCATAGGCAGAAAACCAACACCATCAGAAAAGCAGGCCCCAAAGGAGGTCTGAGGGAAATGGATCCTCGTTTATATCTTCTGGGCAGAGGAGTCTATGGCAATACGGACAGATGTGGCAAAGTGATCACAGTGCAGGCCTCATGCAGAGCTGCTCCATGTGCAGTGGGTCCTGCCAAAGAAAACTAGCTGCACTCCAGTGCAGCCTTCGTAATCACTTCTTATTCCAAGAACCTGTTAGCTTTAGAAGCTCTTTGCATTATACTAACTATATGTGGACACGCTTGTGACATACTAAAAAGTCTTGTCTTTTCTTCTGAAAATATTAACCATGCAGTATCTTCTGAGAGTCTTCCCAGTTGTAAAATTCATTTTTATATGGATTTTTATATGGATTAAAAAAATTTCTCTGTACTTTCCACTGACTGGCTTTTGTTTTCAGAAGTAGCTTATTAGCCTTTACCAAGGTTTACTGACTTAGAAGGTGGGAGCCATGTATGACTCATGAACACTTGTTGATAGGGAATGAAAAGCTATATGTCATATCTCTTCATTTGCCCTTAAGACTCTCCATTTGGGGCTGGAGAGATGGCTTAGTGGTTAAGGCATTTGCCTGCAAAGCCGAATGACCTGGTTCAGTACCCACATAAAGCCAGATGCATAAAGTGGTGCATGTACCTGGAGTTCATTTGCAGCAGCTTGCAGCTCTGGTGGGCCCATTTTCTCTTTCTGTCTCTCTTTTGTCTATCTCTCTGTGCTTGCAAATAAAAAATATATTTTAAAAAGAACAAAGATCATGATCAGACATCAGAATTTGCCAACAATGTTGAACAGAGGAAGATAGTTGATCATGTTTCTCTCACTGACTTTTTACAAATAAAACATTTACTAAGGATTATTTACTCTGGTTCTATTACTTCCCCAAAGGTATTTTTTTCTTCAGAAAATGAGAACATAATTACAGGTATATATAAAACATAGTTTACACGTCTAGCATTGAAGACTACCATAATATATTATTTTCTAAAAATAATTATAGCAACTACAACAATTTCTCTTACCTAGCCTAGGACATGATGTTTTCGTAAACCTTTCACAGTCCACACACAAACTTTTCTTGTAATTATCGTAAGAACCACAAGGGAATGAAATGAAATTGCATTTTGCTTGCAAAGCTCCCAGGTACAAGTGAATGGCTCTCTGGTGCTCACACTTAACATATTCCATTCCTTAGTGGTGAAAAAATAAGCAAAGAGCTATAGATAAATCAAACCAAGCTCAAGTGAATTTGGTAAACAAGTAAAAATTAAGTTCTAGTAAATTCTGTGCTCCTGATACTTACAAAAGTATTGACTACAATAAGTTATACTCAAGTTATTAAAACAGGACCATTAAAAATAAATTCAGCATGGTTTTCCCAGGACATTACTAAGCTATATAATAAAGTAATGAGGCGCACAGCACAGATATATGCATAAATTCAATCATATAATAGACTACCAAATCACAGTACTAGTATGCTTACTCATCAGCATGTGTGTCTTTCCCTTACTAGTTTTATATCCTTAAGATGTTAGCCCGTTGTTGGATTTGACTGTGGAAGCAAATGCCATTAAAACTTTCTCAGTTCCCTTTTCTTCCAACATCTCATATTCTTATCACTTGGGTCAAACTTCTCTAGTCAATTGACATTTCATCATGTACTTCTTAAGCAACAGGCTCTGTGGACCTAAGAACATAATCTGCCATGAGCCAGATTCCACACCCAGAGCAACTTGTGGCTCATCATGTCCAAGACAACCAAGTCCTAGAGTTTGGAAATTTATGTCTGTATAGTAACATGACCATGGTAAATGCGAAATCATGTGTAGTGGCTTGAATAAGATGTCCCTCATAAACTCATATATTCTGCACACTTGGAATGCAGCTGATGACAACTTTGAGGTGGAGCCTTGCTGGAGGAGGTGTGTTGTAGGGCTTATGAATGTTTAACAAACATCCGCTTGCCAGAGTTTGGCTCACTCTCCTGCTGCTGTTTTCCACCTGCTGTTGAAAACAGCTGTGGCAGAGGTGCTATCCAGCTTTTGCTCATGCCATGTTTTCCTCTGGAGCATTCCTTCAAGACTATAAGCTAAAATAAATCCTATTCTCCCATGAGCTGCTTTTGGTTGGGTGTTTTGTTATAGTAATGCTAAGATAACTATAACATCATGATCAAACTCATGTTCTAGGATGCTATAGATACATTGTTTTTAATCACAATGATATTTTTGAAAAATACTATTAATATACCTGAAAAAGGTGATTTAGGACAGCCAGGTTGTGATTTTCCTCCATTTGGATAAAAATCTATATGTCCCAATGGTTCTTTAATACCTAAACCTGTGAAGAAAAACATGCAAGAATCACAAAGAATATATAACCAGTTCAACAACACTATTAGAAAGCAAAATCTCTATAAAATCCATTGAACAATCACTCTTTATATTTTTAATTTAAAATCAATTAAAAGCAACTTATTGTTTTGTCCTACCATCTTTCTTCTTCTTTATAGATAAGACTCCATACTATATCTCAAACTATGAATTTTACCAAAGTGTCTAAACTAGTCTCAACCTCACAACAGGTACAAGTCACCACATTTATCTTTTTTTTTATGGTGTTTTCTGAGATAAGGCCCAGCTCTAGCCCAGGCTGACCTGGAATTCACTATATAGTCTCAGGCTGGCTTTGAACTCATGATGATCCTCCTACCTCTGCCTCCCAAATGCTGGGATTAAAGGCGTGCGCCACCATGCCTAGCTATTTTTAATTTTTTTTTTTGAGGTAGGATCTCGCTTTAGCCCAGGCTGATGTGGAATTCACTATGTAGTCTCAGGGTGGCCTAGAACTCATGGTGATCCTCCTATCTCTATGTCTCCCAAATGCTGGATTAAAGGCGTGCACCCACACATCAGGTCAGTATTCTAAGTCTGATGAGCCGAAAAGAAATTCAACCACTTGGTGGATCTCTGAAATTTCCTCAATTTTGAGCTCAACACAGAAGTTTCTAAGTAAAAGGCTCCAGTTTGGACAGGCAATGCCTCTGACACCCCTGAAGTAGAATGAAACAGGATTGCTCAGCAGCCAGTGGGAGGCAAGTGTGATTTATAATCTCCCAAGCAGCCCTGGATACCCTCATGTCCTGATCAGATGGGGAGTGGAGAGTTCAGCCAGGGTAGGCCATTCATTCTGTAAGAGTGAGTATAGCAGACATTGCCTTTTCATTTTTTAAAATTAACTTTTTGAAATAAAATAACTTTTAAGATTAATTTGTAGGTCAGCATGCATATTACTGAGTTCTATGATGGCATTTCCACACACTCGTGTCATTATCTGGTGTGTTTCCATTTGTTGTCTTCCTCACTGTCCTTGGTGCCTCCTGCGCCCCCACACCCATGGGGTTTCCTTCCTTGCTCTCGTCAGGCTCCTTGTGCTTTCTTTTTATTTATTTATTTTATTTTATTTATTTATTTTATTGTCCGCAGGCTCCTTGTGCTTTCTTAGCATATCTATTCCCTTACGCTCCCTGTTGTCACCTACTTTAAGATTTTTCCCTCCAATCTCACGACCCTTTTTGAGTTTTAGGGCTTGCACACCACACACACACACACACACACACACATAGGTACAAACACATATATGTACACATACAGGTATACACATATACACATGTATGTATATATGTGCATATATATCATTTTTAAACTAGGTTCTACATAAAAGAGAAAACATGTGGTATTTACCTTTCTGAGTTTGGATTATTTTGCTTAACATAATAATTTTGCATTTCATTCATTTTAATGCAAAAGTTATGATTTCATCTTTATGACTGCATAATAACATTATGTATATCTACCACCTTTTCTTTTTCCATTCATCCCTTGATGGACATCTACGCTTGTTCTAGTTTCTGATAACTGTGACTAGTATAGCTGTGAGCACTGATGTATCACACATGCAGAAAATAATGTAAAATATGTAGTTATTGACTAATTATTGTAAAGAAAACACATGAAGCTGCTTTACCCATTGCAAAAAAGTGGCATGTAGAAGTCACATGTGATCAGTCCATGAGAATAACATGATGGTGAAGTGCAGAGCTGGGAATCTAAAGGAGTAATTTCAAATCTGACTCAACCGGTTACTAGCCTTGCGACCTTGGATGCTAGTTCCCTAATCTGTTAGTGATTATCTCATGAGGACTTAGGAAAGTTCAGTAATCATTTCACACAAAGCACTTGCATCACTGTTCTAAATTCTCTTCATCTTAGTACTGTTGAGACTCAAACCAGAAAAGGACTATTATTCTTTCATCTGTCCGTTGAAGTCTAACCAATACCACCTGTACCCTATTAGAGGGCTTCATGAAGATAATTAAAAATAATGGAGAAATTACATCCCTCCTGCAGGAAAAAATACTTTTTATCTATGAAAAAAATGCCATGCTCAGTGTTCGGCCTTACACATCACAAAGCAAGATGAATACAGAATGGTTCCATAACTATATGCAGAACGTTAAGACTGTGAGGGAAATACAATCAAATCAGTGATTTGCAATAGCATGAATAGAATCATTTTTTTTAACATTTCAATTTTTATGATGACATCACTCTTCCAAAAATTGAAGAAAACAAAGACAAGGCGAATAATGCCATTTGGCAATGCAGAGCAACAACAGCATTAACCTGAAGAAATTATATCTATAACCCTTTCTCAACTTCAAACATCTTCCTCCTCAGTATCTATATTTCATGTTTTATTCTTACATGATGAAATCCCAAGTCCCGCTCTTTTACCTGAAGCATCAGAATGAATGACATCCACAAACTTTGCATCAGTATAATCGAGTCTGCTATTTGGTGGTTTTCCAGAAAATTTTGGCCCAGCAGGGTCAAGACCTGAATTGTGAGAAAAAAAAAAAACTATCAACCTAGTCAGGTTTTACAACATTAGCATATTGCATGCTTATGTTGTTATCAATCACAAACATAATATGTATTCATAATTTCAGTTTTGACCTGTCCAAACATATCTAAAGGTAAATTAAACAATAAATAGCAAGGACCTTCATTATTTGAATACTTATTGCCAACTTCGTTGTCAAATGGTGTATGGACATTGTTCCATATCTTAAATTCAAGGTAAAAATTCTAGACTCATGATCTATCTGAAGTGTATCAAAAAAAGGAGGCAGAAAATTCAGTTCCTGGAGGAGGAGACAATGATATTTAAAAGATAATTTAACAACAAAATGTAACAGTGTTCACTTTAGGCCCTTCTGTCATTCCCATTTTATTTATTCCACTTGACTGGCAAGCCTACCTCTCTCTTCCTGTAAATTATTCTGACATGGGGTCTCCATGTGTTTTGGATTTTTAAACCCTAATTGCTGTCTGGTATGGGGAGCCAGTAATTAACTATAGGTGAGAAAACACACATGTCCATACAAGTTATTCCTCTTCCTCCTCTTCTTCTTCCTCCTCCTCCTCTTCTTTTTTGAGTTAGGGTTTCACTCTAGCCAAGACTGACTGGAATTCACTATGAAGTCTCAGGCTGGTCTCAAAAGCATGGTGATTCTCCTACCTCTGTCTTCTCCTGTGCTGGGATTAAAGGAGTGTGCCACCATGCCCGGAAAGTTGTTTCACTTCTATTTTTGAAATTTCACTAAAGACAACATTACACATTATAAATACTTAAAATTATTAACATTCTATGGATGTAGGATATGGATATAGATATGGCTCAACAAACAGTAACATAGAAAAGAGACGAAAAATTTGTCAGCATTGCGTGGTTACTGGGTTTTCTGAATGTAGTCATTTAGTAATGGGAATACGAGGGAAGCAGGAAGCCAGAAGATTTCAAGGTTATACACCCACTCTTGATAAATCAATATTCAAGTAAGTTGTTTAAGGTAATTAAAATATATCATAGCTATAGTCTTTGCTAATTAATAAGTTAGTTTTTATTATTGGGCTAACTTTTCCCATGTAGTCTCACAAAGTCTTGAAATTTAGATAAAGCTATACAAATAGACCCTTCCCTTGTAAATCCTTAATAACCAAGTAAGCTTTTACATCCTGAAAATGAAAACTAATATTTGAATTTAATTTGCTGTCAAATTACAGACAGATTTGAATATAGAAAAAATAGATGCTTTTGTGTAATTACTAATTTTTAGATATTTCACCTGTTAGATTTTAAATGGAATAATAATCTCTGGTGGTTAAAACTGGGTAATAACAATACTTTTATTATAATGTAGCTTTACCTGTTATTCTTCCAATTTGGCCACCAAATCTCTTTCCAACAAAGCCACTCAAATGAGCGCCCAAGCTCATGCCTATGAAATGAAAACTGTCAAGAGATGCTCCATGATTCTGTAATTGAAAATACAGTGTAATAATTTTCATTTTGGATAGTTACAAATTTTGCCTCATATATCAACATTCTAAAATTCATTATTGATTCTAGTTTAACCCATTTCTGCAACATAGAGAACTTTATAATTTTGAAACATAGAGCTTTGTTCCATTATGTCATGAAACATCTGAATTTTCTCCTTTCAGTTTTGCTCATATCATTAAAATTACTAATGAATTTAAAATTATAACCATCTATTATGTAAAAGAAATTGTATAAAATAGTATATAATTATCAAAATATTTTATATTAAAATAATAACCTACGATTATGTGTATACTTTATGTTAGATACTTTAATATGTATTTTAGTGTTCTTATATTAACTATTCCTATTTGTCTTATGAGTTATTAATTTCTGTTTTATTTTCTAAAACCATCCCTTTCAACTATTCAATACTAATTAAATATTATCTAGTAAATTTCCATATTACTGAGGAAACATGTTCAGAGATTAAAATCTTGCATAAAACTACATATAAAGCAGGTGGGTTTCAAGTTAATATCAGCTGAATGTTTTCGATCCCTGAAGTGAACATGCTGAAATTCTTACCTTTGAGGTCTCTGGGGGTGAAGGTTTAGGCAAGGGGATTCTACCATGCACTTGGAGGATTCAAGAAGGAGTTTAGTGCTCTATTAAAAGAGACATTAAACCCTTCCACCATGGAAGGTATCATCCTTACAGAGTCTGACAAGACTTTGCTCTTGGACTTCTTAGCTAACATAACTGCTTGTTGTTTCTAAGTCCAATCAATGGGAGTTTATTAAAGCAGCTCAAGCCAAGTGTGGTGGCTGGCACCTATAATCCCACCACTCAAGATGCTGAAATTGGAGTGACCAACCTGGTACAGAGGGAGTTCTAAGTCAACCTAGTGATACCTTACCCCTACCACCCCTCCAAGAAAAGCAGGGCAGAGGAAGTAAGACCCAGCTCAGATCCATTTAATTCTAAATTGTACTCTAAGCAGCCTGTGTTTTTAATTCTGTTCAGTTTGTGTCAAAACTGATAAAATTATAAAATTATTCTTACTTCAGAGATGATAAGTTGAAGTCCATGGAGTTTAGGTGGTTTCTCTTACCTCAGACTGGGTGTGATGGAGAACAATCTCTGAGGACAAGGTGTGCACAGCCCTTAGATTCAGGGAAGGGGCATTAGGATCTTATGTGAGGTGGATTTCTTCCACCAGCTTCTCAGAGAGCTAATGAGACTGCTGAGCAGACCCTGGTCCAGACTACCCCATGACATGTCTGAAGTCTTAGGAAAGACTTACAACATTCATTACCATTCAAAAACTGGACTCACTTTATTCCAGCACAAGGTAATAATGTTTTCAATTCCTTCAGAGCAATGCCCTAAAAGTGAGACCGTTTCTCTGACTCCTATAAATCCTTTTCAAGCAGGACTATTGGAAATTTACCTAGTGCTCTCCTTCATTCCTAAAATTCTACTGTCATATTTTTCACATTTTGAGGTCCATGCTTACTTGCTAAAGATGCCTTTAACTAGAAAAAAATCAGTTATACGCAATTAATATCATCTCTGAGCCAATTGACTTCTCTATCTCTTTACAAGAATTGTATGATTTTTTCCCCTAAATTTGGAAATCTAAAAAGGTTAACAAAAATGGATTTTGTTCAATAAATACTAAATTTTACCCTTTGGTTAAGCACACAAAAAATAAGTACTTACATATTAATATTCATCATATGAACACCATAAAATGTTGTCATCTCAAATATAAATAAAGAAACAGCGCAGAGGGGTGAAGTGGGTGGTCACATTCACATGGGTGATGGTGGCAGACTTGGGTTTTACTGCTCCAGTTTGATTCCCACTCATTCTGTGTGATGGTCCTTGTATTTATTTTGGTATGCATTTTTTGTTTAGTACAGATTTAAAAGCCCAACTCAACAGAAATGCAACTTGCAAGCCCAAGAATGCCCCACAAATCAATATAACTCTTTTTCTCTCAAGTACCTTTTACCGCCACTTCTCCAGACAGATGTGGACCTCCAGATGTGTCGACTTAGTAAACAAGAATCATTCAAAACACAGAGCTAGAACTGGCCAGAACTTATTAGATCCATCTCAACCTCAAGCAATCCCAAGTGGAAATGAAGTCTGCATTCAAGGTTGAGAGATATGGCTTTCTTACAAGTAGCTTTGCCCTTATGCCTATCAGTTTATATTTGACTATGAATATATTCATCATATATTCGAAATCTTAGAAAAGATACACAGAGAATACAATAAGTATACCACTTTTCTCCTCTGCTCACTTATGGCCACTACTTCATTCTGAATTCAGGATACTTAGAATTTAAAAGAGTTAACATTTTTTATGGAATGATTTGAATAAATATGTCAAATTTATTTAAACCAATAAGTACACCAAAGCAATAATTCCAAATGCTATGGAAACAGTATAAATTTTGTAGTTTAACATAACACACTTTCAATTGTATAATGCATTAAAATTTTTAGACTTACCACAAGATTTAGAACGGACCTACTTAAGCTGGCAGCAACCAATCTGGTGTTTTGAACTGCTCGATTATAAATAAAAGTTGTAGCCCCATGGTTCCAGTCTACTACAATTACATTCATGTCTTCTTCACTCAACAGAGTGCTTTGAAACTTCTGAAGCCATGATGGGGTGGATCCCGTTGGCCTGTATCCATGAATAATCCAGACAGTTTTCTTCTGTGTACTGAAGTGGGTATTAAGTGAATTATTGTGCTCAAACAACGGCTCTGCACAGTTTAGGTTGTTCCTTGAGTACATCAACAGAATTACCTTTATTTTGGGTCTAAACAAATCTTTCAAGGAATCCTTTATATTTAGCTTAGAGAATTCAAGACATGTTTTTTTATTCTCTGAAATTAAAAACAAAATAAATCAAGTGGACCATTGGAATAATATTGAATTCTCATTGCTATCACACAAAAGAATTGAACTTGGCCAGGCGTGGTGGCGCAACCTGAGACTACATAGTGAATTCCAGGTCAGCCTGAGCTAGAATGATACCCTATCTTGAAAACAAAACAAATTGGAATATACCAATAGGTGCGACTAAAATCATGAATACCCATAAAATGGTAAGCATATCAATAAATGTAGATATGCTGATTATGAACTTTAACAAAATCTTTACAGAAGATTATATATGAATAAAAGCATTAGAGAAAAACATAGTTACCTCACAGTTTGTCAAGTGAATCAAAATAATGAGTCATTTTCCCAATTTTATTAACATTGAAAAATCATTTCCTTCTATTGCTTTTCTATAATTCTAGAGTTTGAGGAGCTGAGTCAAGAGGATCTCAAGCTCAAGTTTAGCCCTGTCTCTACAGCAAGAGCCTGTTCAAGAAAGCACATGTGGAAATATTCATGTACATGAATACTTAGAGCATAACAGGGTACAACATTGTTTTGAAATTTTGCATGTATGTGTGTATCTTGGATATGTACACTACACAGACATCATCTTAAAATATTTCCTTTTCCTGAGTTACTCCAATGAAATACACACCTTGCATTAATTCCAAAGATATTAATCACAGGATTATGTATGATGGCACAAAAATCTATGTAACTCTCACTTCTCTATAGTTCCACCCATCCATTCCTCTACCCACTCTTGAAGAATCAAGATCAGAAAGTAGAATAAGAAGTTTTAATAGCAACAATCATTGTTTGGCAGTAAAATAATTCTGTCTTTATGTGTTATTCTTCATAGATTTAAAAAATTATAATTTTTCGCCAGGCATGGTGGTGCATGTCTTTAATCCCAGCACTTGGGAGGCAGAGGTAGGAGGATCACTGTGAGTTCAAGGCCAGCCTGAGACTACATAGTGAATTCCAGGTCAGCATGGGCTAGAGTGAGACCCTACCTCGAAAAAAAAGACTTAACTAGAAAAAATTATAATTTTTCATAATCTAATAATCCCAAAACATTTTTATGAAATGAATGTTCATATAGCTTCTCAAACTTTAATTTAGTAAGAAGATTTAAGAAAGAAATTTGTCAGTACATATCAAAAACTGATGAAAATGTTAGTAACTTCATTTTAGTAATTCCACCACTAGGAATCTATCCCAGGACCACAAGAAAACAAACGAAACTAACTGAAAAATAGTATTTTAATATTGGACATAAAATATGTTTATAATAATTCTGATACTTTTTCAGGTAGAATCTCACTCTAGCCCAGGCTGACCTGGAATTTGCTATGTAGTCTCAGGGTGGCCTTAGACTCAGGGTAATCCTATCTCTGCCTTCTAAATGCTTGGATTAAAAGCTTATACCACTAGCTTGACCATTTATAATTTGTTGTTTTCTTTTTAGAAATATTTTTATTTATTTCTGTGGAAGCAGAGAGATAGAGAGAAGACAGATAGAGAGAATGGGTACACCAGGGCTTCCAAATGCTGCAAATGAACTCCAGATACATTTGTGTATCTGGCTTTACATGGGTACTGGGGACTCAAACCCAGGTCATTAGGTTTTGCAGGCAAGTGTTTAACCTCTGAGCCATTTCTCCAGCCCAATAAATCTAATTTTTAAGTGCTAACACAATTACTTAGAGGAAGAAAAAGGAGGAAGGGATTGAACGAAATCTTGTTGTATTTCCTGTATTCCCAAATTGACAGTGAGATATACTTGGTTAAGACTTTGAAACTACATATATCCCAAATAGTGGAGAATAAGGAAGTGAAGAGGAAAAAATTGAACCACGGTGGCCATGGGTATTTGTTATGCAAGTCAAATTGCGTATAAGTCATGTGCCTCATCTTTACCTCAAAGCTAATAATATATCTAGTAATATATAACTAATCACAGGACTTTCTAGAATATCCTCACTTAAGATGCAAGAAAAATCTCATTTCAAAAATAAGAGCAGAAAGCTATTAAAATAAAATTTATTGAGGAAAAAAACCATAATAGCACTGATAAGTTGCATATGTTCTGATAAACAGTCCCTCACCCAAGTTCATGCAGGCAACCCTAATTCAATTCACACACACACACACACACACACACACACACACACACACACACGTCATCACAGTAGAAATAGCACTAGCTGAGTTCTTGTAGCTGGGTTCAGTGGGAGGAGCAAGGCATGGGATAAAAGAAGGTAATGGGTGGGGTTATAATCAAAACACATCAAGTGCATGGATGGAAATTGTGAATAAAAATAAAAGAAAGTGAAAATGCAATCTGGGCCGAGGATATAGCTAAGTTTGTGACGTGCTTGTCTAGTATGCACAAAGCTCTCTACCATCACGTAAAGTAGGCATGATCCCAGCATTTTGGAGGTGGAGAGAGAGGGTTAGAAGATCAAGGCCATCCTCACCTATGGAGCTGACTCAAAATGACAACAAAACAAGCAAATAAGCAAACAAATCAGCATCAAATGAAGGAAAAAAAATAAGAATTACAATTGAGGAAAAATAAAAATGCAATTGTGTTGGGAGAGTGTTTCTGTGCTTTGTGTGCTTGCTACACAGACCAAAAGACCTGAATTCAGATCCCTAATATCAACATAGTGCCAGGCATCGTGCCTACTGCTTGTAACCCAGCACTCAGAAGAGGGAGACTGGCAGAATCGCTGGGCAGGCTGGCTAGCTAGACTAGCTGAGTTGGTGAACCATGGATGCAGTAAGAGATCCTGTCTCTGTAGGTAGAGAGCAACTGAGGAAGGCATCCAACATTGACCTCTAGCTTCCACACTCACATGCACACACACACACATGCCCACACATATGGACATGTTAGCACATATACACAGGCACACCATACAATCCAAACACAAAAATGCTATAAAATATGGAAAGCTCTTTTTTATACTAGAAAGAAAATGTATTAAAATTATGAATAGAAAATAATTATAGGATGGAGAATGATAATACAAATTAAAAATTTTTATTTTCCCTTTGTGAATGAATAATGAGGGCTATAATAATTAAGGAAACAATGGAATACCAGTGTTTACAAACTGAACAGGCTCATTAAAATGTAGAGAAAAATCAGTTAATTATACTTACGGACAGGATTGTTACGAACAGGTTTGGTTTTCGACAGATTAAAATGTCCTAAAAATAATAAGGCAGAAAAGACAGGCTGCAAACAAAGTAATGATAGCTTCATTTTTTCCCCCTGAAACAGTACATCAGACAGATAAAAGTACAACGAGTAAGTGTAAAAGTGTCCAACATGATCATTTTATTCCTTTCCTAAAAGACAGATTCACAATCATGTTCTTCTTGATATTATAATTCTTCATTTAAAATGTTGGATCTAGTAGTGACAAGATTCACAGAAACTCTCAGTATAAAAAGATTGAAAGTGAGTGGAATTATTAAGTGTTATAAAATAAGTTAGCATAGAAAATTAGGTTAGGGCTGGAGAGATGGCTTAGCGGATAAGGCACTTGCCTCCGTGCCTAAAGCCCTGGGTTCAACTCCCCAGGACCCACATAAACCAGATCCACAAGGTGGTGGCCCTGGTGCTTTCTCTCTGTCTCTCTGTCTCTGTCTCTCTTTGTCTGTATCTCTCTGCTTGAAATTGAATAAATAAAATATTAAAAAAAAAGAAAATTAGGTTATTCGTAAATATTCGACTTTTGCTAATAGCAGCAATGTAGGTAAGAAGCAGTAGACACGGTTTAAAAAGTTCTTAATTGAACGAATCACAAGATGTCCAATTTATCTCCAAACATAGATAAGAGCTTTAAAAGCCACAGGAAGCATTAAATGTTAACTGCAATACCACGTATAGCCGCACACACATTTTTTTTACACTAGAAAATATGAAAGCATGGGGGCAAGGAAGATGGCTCAGCAGTTAAAGGCAATTATTTGCAAGCCACCCACATAAACCATGCACAAAAGTGGTACAAGCATTTGGTGTTTGTTTCCAGCATCAAGAGGCCCTGACACACACACGCACACGTGCAAATACACACACACAAATAAAAAATTAAATGAATTTTTTAAAAAAATGTAGAATTATAAAGGTGTATATATAAAAAGACAAAAAAATTAAAAAGAGAATACCAAAAGTAGAAAGCATGAAACAAAATGAAGATACTACAACAGAGAAACCCAACTATGCTATGTAAGCAGTTGCGGATTTGTGCAATGCTAGATGTTAAAAAAGTCAAATTTCAAGCAGGGTGACTCATGCAATTAAACTCAGTACTCAGAGGCTGCATTAAGAGGATTCTTGTTGAGTTGAAGCCAATCTGGGCTGCATAGTGAGTTTCAGGTCAACCTGAGCTAGAGTAAGACCCTGTCTCAGACAAAAGCAAATTTCAGCTTTTTCAAAACTAAGAAGTAGCTATTTAAAGGAGTGACAGGAGGAAAAAGTGGGGATGAGATAGGGCTATAGAGGGGTATAAGTAAAATATGCAATAGCCAAGCATGAAAATTTCATAGTAAACCCATCATATTCTATAATGAATGTATGCTAATTAGTTTAAAAAATCACAATGCATTGTTATTAGGTGTAATTACCATGTAGCTATAGTCATCTGTTTTTATGTTTTATTTACTTATTTGTAAGTAGAGAGATAGGGAAAGAGAGAGAGAGAGAGAGAGAGAGAGAGAGAGAGAGAGAGAGAGAGAGAGAGAGAGCGAGCGCATGGGTGTGCCAGAGCCTCTAGCCATTGCAAGTGAACTCCAGATGCATGCACCACTTTGTGCATGTGGCTTACATGGGTACTGGGGAATTGAACCTGGGTCCTTAGGCTGTGGAAGCAAACATTTTAACCACTGAGCAAGCTCTCCAGCCCAATCATTTGTTTTATAATACATCCCTTGAATTAATTCCAGAAAAGAACATTTAGTTGATTCAATTCTGACAGAATTTAGGAGTAGAAAGAAAAATTAAATTAAAAAATATAAGGTACTTGAAAAATTATCCTTCAAAAATAAAGGATGGATCATAATATTCCCAGACAAACAAAAGTTGGAGGTTCATTACCACTGAACTTAGCCTATATGAAATGCATATGATAGTTTCAGGTTGAGATGATAGTACATTAGGCAGTTAACATGAAATCATATGGAAATACAAAGTTCCCTGAAGACAAATACATGGCCAATAAAAAATGATTATAATTTTCCTTTGTAAATTCATCTTTAATTTTCCATAAGATTTAAAGGAGAAACTCATAAAACAATGACAACTATATTATATGAGCCAAAATATATAGTAAGTAAATTTTATCATAAGTAATGTAAAGTAGACAAAGTGAATGTGATTGTGGAAACCACAAAGAAAGTATCTAAAGAATTAGAAGGGAATAGAAGACTTTCACTACAAAACATCGTATAAAATCATATAAGGCAGTAAAGGAAGAAATGAGAGAAATGTAAGAAACTACAGAATACGAATTAACACAAAAGATCCATACAGAAGAAGAGCTCTAAAGTCTATATAGGGGTTTTTGTGGTTCCAATGCTATATACAAACCTATGGATGCAGAAGCCTCAGAAGCCATAAACTGATCTATTCCAGATGGTGTAAGGACAGAGGCATCAAGTTCACTCTGTCCACATGGAGGGACAAGAGTGAAAAGCAGCAGGACCTTTCACAAGTGACCTGAGAAGGCTCAGACAGTAATGGGGATACTAACCAACCCTAGAGGAAAAGAGGACTTAGCCCATACCTTCCCTTCTCAGCTTAAACTCTTCTCTGAGTCAGCCTCATAAACATTACAAAAATATTCAGATAAGCAACAATATCTAAAACAATAAGCATAAAACAAAAATGTGATAAATTGTACTTTTTCATAATGAAACATTTCTTCCCCAATACCAGGGTCAGGAATATGCACCTGAAGAGTGCTTGTGTCCACATTGTGTGTGTGTGTGTGTGTGTGTGTGTGTGTGTGTAAAAAATGCTTAGATAAGAAAAAACAATTTTCATAATCTGACAAGAGTTAAAGGCATTTTAAAGAAGACTGGTATAATGGCCAAGAATCTCAAGAAATTATGCTCATCAATAGTCATTTAAAGGGAGAATATCCAGAGGCATGACACCCCTGAGTAACAACTTACTAGGGCCAGGAAAACCGGGCTGACTTCTAGGCTCTCCATGGTCCCCTGCCCAAGGACTGATCCAGACGGCCCATGGAGGAGGATATCCAGCTGATTGGGGAAGGGGACGAGGGGCATTGGGGAACTGGGGATAGCAACTCATCGTTTGTCCATTGAATAATGTAACTCATTATGGACAATAAAAAAATAGTCATTTAAAACTGTAATTTAATACCAAAATAATGTGCCCCTGCCCCCCCACCTTAGGAAGGCTAAAATTAAATAAAAAAAATAAGCAAAATTAAGGATGTAAAGCAGAAAAAAATGAAAAGAATAATGAATGACATCTTAAAGATAATGAGGGGCATGATTAAAACTATGATTCTATTATAAATAACTTATAAAGTCTGTGAAGTTTATATAATAATTGATATTTTAACACAACAGAAGACCCATAGAGAGCTGGGTGATGGCTTAGTGGATAAGACTGCTTGCTATGAAAGTATGAGGGCCTTTCAGGGTCCATAACGTTCAATCACGAGCACCCATGTAAAAGACCAGGCATTGCTACACACTTGTAACCACAATCCTGTATGGGTGATGGAGACAGGAAAGTTACAGGGATTCCCTGCTTGAGAAATCAAAGCGAGTACAGTGAGAGAATCGATCTCCAGGAAACCAGGCAGGAGAACAGTAGAAGAAGACAACTGATTCTTTCTCTGGCAGCCACACGCATGTGCATGGGATGTGTGCACCTAACACTCACATGCATACACTATAAACACAGACCACTACATATATGAAAACAAAAGAAGGAAGACCCACAGAAATTCATCATATTAGACATACCTATTTAAAAGCAGTCAAGTAATGGATTTTTTTATTTTAAAAATAAACAATGCTAATATTTGATCAGCTATATTTTGGCATTGCATATGAAGGTAAAATTATGCAAACTAGAAGAATACAGTTAATGTGATTATGGCCAAAGACTGAGAAATGGCCTTTTTGCAGAAAAAGAAGTAAAACATAAAGTATCAGACCAATAGATGTCACAGCACATAACTTTTAAATTTGTTTAAAACCTGTATAAAATAGCTAACATAAAATGCAAATTATTTCAATTTAAGGTAGGAAAGAAACTAATATAGTTATAAATAAAGAACTGTAAGGGGGAAAAGAAGGCCCCAATTGAGTATCAAGTGAGATACATAAGCAGATATCTTATGAGGTAAACAATTCATAAACTTATTAAAATATGCTAATGTTAGGAATCAATAAAGCTTAAAAATCTCATTATTTTATCACAATAGGCAGTGATCACTAGTACCAATGCATGCCAGAATATTTTTAGTAGTAATTAATTAGGGTTCAAAATATACAACTTTGAGAGACTAGAAGACTAAGTTATGACGAATCTGTAAGATAAAGACTGTGTGGTAATAAGGATCATACTGATGAATAATAGGCACAGCAGTAGGAAACACATTGCATAAAATAAAAATAAAAGGTTAGATGGTAAACATACAGATAAGCCATATAAACACCTATATGATCCCAATTTTACCTATGAGATGTAGTGTGTATAATACACAACAAACTCATATATAGCCCACATACATACTTCATGTAATGGAACTGGGAACTATAGACCAACACCTTACATGCACTTTGTGGTAATTCTGATATTAAGAGTTTCCTCTGGGCCAGAGAGATTGCTCAGTGGTTAAAGGCCCTTGTTTGCAAAGCCTGATGGCCTGGGTTTGATTCACCAGTACTCATGTAACACCAGATGACACCAGATGCACGAAGTGTTCCATTCATCTGCGGTTTGTTTACTCTAGACAAGAGACCCTGCTGCACTCATATTCTCTCTGCCTCTTTCTGTCTGTCTTAAATAAATAAATGAATAATATTTAAAAAGTTTCCTCTCTTCATCTGTGCTTTATGTGAGTTCTTTATTTTCTACAGTTTAGTGTTTACTTTATCTACAGTATTCATTTTTTATTTTTATTTTTTAAAAAACTATTTTATTTATTTATTTGAGAGAGAGGCAGGCAGACAGAGAGAAGAAGAGAGGAGAGAGAGAGAGAGAAAGAGAGAAAGAAAGAGAGAGAGAATGGGTGTACCAGGGCCTCCAGCCACTGCAAAGGAACTCCAGACACATGCCATCATGAGCATTACGTGGGTACTGGGGAATCGAATTTGTGTCCTCAGCCCCCCATTCATTATTTTTCTATAAGAAACATAGTTTATGGCTGGAAAGATGTCTCAGTACTGCACTAGCATAAAGACCTGAGTTTGGTCCCCAGCTCTCCCAGAAAAGCCAGACAAGGCTATGAAAGTCTGTCACAACAGCCATGAGACAATGGGTGAAGGCAGGAGGATCACTGACCCTGGCTGCTCAGGCAATCAAGGCAAACAATGAAAAATGGAGCAAGCCACAGATTCAGTGAAAAACCCCGTCTCAAGGAAATGAGAAAAAGAGATCCAGGAGGGCACCCAGCATCCTCCTCTGGCCGACATGCATGAGACAGCCCAGGGCATGGAGAAAATGCACGTGGAAGAAAACAGTGCATTTTAACCCAGTTTGGATTGTGCTATAATTGGCCAGATGCATTTCTATCCTCTCTCCTTTGAGCCGACTAATGCAGGGACAGTGTCCTGGAGGTTAAGTAATTTGGCCTAGGTTAGAAATTGGCAGACATGAGTCTGGGTGTTACAATTGCAGAACTCATGGTCTTTTGCATCACGTGACCCCTTTATGAAAGACATGGTATCATATACCCAAAGTCTCTTATAGGCATCAGATTTCTTTTTTTTTTTAAATTTATTGTCCATAATGAGTTACAACATTTAGTGGGAAAACAATGAGTTGTTATCGCCAATTCCCTGCTGCCCTCCCCTACCCCTCCACTGGATAACCTCCTCCATGGGTCATCTGGATCAGTCCTTGTGGCAGGGATCATGGATAGCCTAGTATTCAGCCAGGTTCTCCTGGTCATGTATAGGCATCAGATTTCAGTAAGTCAATAGAAATAAATTGCTCATCACACCCAAAAGAAATTGATATAATTTATATAAATATAATGATTTTGTTCAGGCAGTAGACTCAGAATCCCCTGGGTTTTACAAACAGGCTCTTGTGATGATGTGACTTCTTATGTTCTAGCGACTCAAAGTGTGGTCATGTACCAACCATCACCAGAGAGTTTGTTAGAATTCAGAGTTTTGGGTTTCCTCTCTAGCCTGTGAACAAGGTTTTGCATTTTAATCAGATTGCTTAGTTGTACTACCCTGCATAGGGCAAGGCCTGGATTTTGCAATAATGAGCATAGATTCTATAATTCCTTTTCCTCAGCAGTGAAAGGAGAGAGGAAAGCTGAGTTAATCTTTAATATTTCCACCAGAGTAGTGGGACATAAGAGCTGGAAAACTATGTCTTATGAGTCCTATTGTGGTCAGCTTTCTAGTTGCTGTGCAGGAAGAACCCAAACAATAGCAGCTTGTGGAGGAATAGGTTTATTAGGCTTTTGGCCTCGAGGGGAGACTCCATCATGGCAGGGAAAACGATGGCATGAGCAGAGGGCTGGACATCACCTCCACCACAGCACTGGAAACAGCGGTAGGAAGGTGTGCCAAATACTGGCAAGGGGAAGCTGGCTTATAACCCCATAAACCTGCCCCCACCCCATAACACAGCTCCATCGAGATTGTAGAATCCAAATTGCCATCGGCTGAGGATCAATTACCCAGAACACATTCATTTGTTTGTGGGGGACACCTGGATCAAACCATGACAAGCCCGGGTTAGGACCCTATGAGCAACCTTTCCCTTTATAATGATTGAGAAAAATCAACAATGATATCATGTTTCGGTGTGAAAATTACAACTAATTCATAATTTTAAATTTTGATTTTTTTAAAGGAAAAATTTAGGCAAGTATATCTCTCCCCTTCCCACCAGTCCTCTTTGTTCCCCTAGACAAACTCCTATGCTCATGTTGTGGAGGACGGACAAAGGGTAATAGAACTGCAATGATATCATAGGGAAATGGAGTGGGGGGAGCACAATTAAAACCATATTATCCATAAATAGTTTGCTTAACAGAGCCATACTGTTTTTTGGGGGGTGAGGGGGTTGAGGCCCAGGCTGACCTGGAATTTACTATGTAGTCTCTGGGTGGCCTCCAACTCACAGCGATCCTTCTACCTCTGCTTCCCAAGTGCTGTGATTAAAGACTTGCGCCGCCACACTGTTTTTACTGTGTATGTTGCTATTTTCTCACTGATGACAGGAAGTGACATAGATGACATGACCAAACACTCACTATATGGCCTCTTAAATATTGACTGATGCTTTCCACAAGAATAATAGCAACTACAAACACTTCAAATGAAGCAAATACTTTTGAGTTAGCAACTTTACTAAGAATATATATGTGTGCAATTTGATGATGGAAATGTATTTACTTGGACACATTGATAAATATAAATAAAATATTTTTAAAAGATATATATATATTTTTTGTTAAGCTACATTTCTACTTTCATCATATTCTACTTATGATTTTTTAAAATATTTAATTAATTTATGAGAGAGAAAGAAAGAGAGAGAGAGAAAAAGAGAGAGAGAGAGAAAAGCAGATAGAAAGTGAAAGAATGGATGTGCCAGGGCCTGCAGCCACTGCAAACAAATTCCAGATGCATGCACCTCTTTGCACATCTGGCATTATGTGGGTACAGGGGAATAGAACTCTGGTCCTTAGGCTTTACAGGCAAGCGCCTTGACTGCTGAGCCATCTCTTCAGCCCCTCTACTTATGATTTTTTAAAATGCTTGATTAGGTTAAGGTTTTCAGAATATTTTTCTTTTTGTAGAAGGCAGAGCTATCCAGTGGTTTCCAGCGTTGACAAGAATGAAATCTGCTATATTAGAGGTATAGTACAGAATCTCTATTGAAGAAATGAAAAGTATGTGAAAATTGAGTGAAATATAAAATGACTAAAAACTTAAAATTTCCTAACTGATTTGAGATTTGAGGAAAAAAAGAGTATGCTTAGGTTGAAAAGATTTTGTGATTCAAAAAAATCTTTAATTTCCTTATCTCTACTTGTTATGAATATGTGCAAGTTCCACTATTCAGTAATCATCATACATGAGTGAAACTCTCAACAAAGACAAAATATATTTCCAATTTTATCTGTGTTTTTTTTTAGTTGAAAACTTACACAACTGACGAATTCTAGTAAAAACATTAATCAGAAAGTCTGCCAATAAAGCTTGTAAGGTAAACTATGATATCAAAATTGTTATAAACTATATTAGAATGACGCATGAGATCATTTTATTTCCTGCTAGAAGTCATAGACTTTACATTTCCCTGGCTTTCAAACTGAAGATGCCAATATTATACATTATATAATCATCATGTGCCTATTAAAATCTGCAAGTGAATAGAATGTAAATAATAACCTGTATATTACTACCTCGGTTCTGTGTTTGAGTACAAAGTTCAAACATTTCCAAAAATGCTCAAATATCCGAATAAAAATATAAGCAAAAATACTAATCTCTTGCTAACATTTTGAATTTTTTGAGTATAAATTCAGGATTTTTTAGGAAGGTTAAAACTTAAAAGAAGATAATCCCTCATAAAATTTCATCAGAAAACTATTCGCCTTGAACTGTAAGTCTGGTAGTGCTAAAAATAGAATTTCTGGTGTTTTCATTACTGTAAGTAGAATGACTTGTTCCTCCATAATCCACAAGTAATTCTTTTCCATGGTTGAACAAGTAGTTCTACCATAAAGTACCAAATCAATATTATTTAAATTAGTAAACTCCATTACCTTAAACCAAAAAAAAGGGGGACAGGAAAATTTCAGTTCTTCCTTATTACCATAAATAAATTTTGGATTTTATTATGTGAAACAAGAAAAAATTTGGAATGTTTTCTTAGTTTGTTTGCTTTGTAGTTGATAACTCACCTAAGTGAGAATTTTCATCAAAAGTAAGGCTATTCAAATAAATAAAACTGAAACCAGATATATCTTAAATTATGATTTCCAAACACTGAACTAATTTCTCTAATTACTCTTTCTTCTAAGTGTGTCTACTTATTTTCTATTTGCATATTCTTTTCAAAGGTCTTTCATTTACTAATGATTTGAAAAATAAAGAACTTCAATTTAGCAAACACATACACACATGCATATATGTATACCTACAAATTTACTTCATAGTGATCTCTATTGGTATACCCATAATCATAGCACCATTTTTCATACTACGATATCATACCAGAATACAAATGTACTAAAAATCTTAAAGGCGATTTTTAAAGATAAATTATTAATAAGGATCTTACCAATTCTGACCCAGCATATCAAACACAGAAAAATGTATGTTCTCATTTGGAATCAGAGCAGGAAAGGAAGCTCAAATATTCACCAGAAACAGAAATTCTGCAATTCATTCGTCTCTCTCGTATTTATTCTGTCTGGCAGGCTTTCCTGTGAAAATGCCTTTTGCTCCTCCCTCTGTTGAAAAAGTTGGGGTAGTTTGTCTTTCATTGGCCTGTGGTTAGGAGATAGGTTACTAAGTCAAAGGCTCTATAATAACTCACAAACAAATTCTCAGCTGCATGAGTTGAATTTAAGGGATCTAAAAAGCTAATTATATATTTATTCCTTTTAACCTCAGAAGTGGTCTAGAAGGATATGGTTGTGGAAAGCCCAGAAAAAAGTGTCTTTTTAGAAACTTCCAGAAATGGAAAGAGTCAGAAAAATTTGTGTTTTATGTTCATTTTGATTACAAACTAACCTATCTTTATGCACCATAAAATCAATAACAAAACCCATACCCATGAAGCTAAGTGTGGACAATGTGGTTTTCATGTACCTATCATTTTGCATCCAAAACACAGAGGTTATTTTAAATCTTTAAGTTCTAGCCCATCTCTTGAGCCTAAAATTTGAAAACAAAAAATACTTCTAAAAATATGACAATCATTAAAAAATATAGGTTTTATTTTCATATGCTTGCTTAGATTTTACCTTCCTCCCAGCAATGGTCTTCAGTAATCAAGAAAAATGAGAATTGCTGTATGTATATAGATTACAAGTTCCAAGACAAAATTTGTTTTTGGAAAATCCATGTCTCTGTAAAGTCCCCAAGATATGGTATGAATAGAATGTATAATTTACATCAGAGATCAGTTCTGAAGATTTCTTTCAAAAATCCACAGCATCAGTCACTCACTCAGAAGTCATGAAAATGTGACTGCTTCTGAGACCTTATCATTAACTGGACATGTCTGACCTTGAAAGGTTTCACGAGCGGCTGTATTTTTAAGTGTGCCCCCATTATCATTTGTTTGGTGAGCCCCAAATAATGTGGGCCTTGACACTGCACTCAGCTCTAATAACTGCATTTCTCCAATAAAGATACAAATAAACAATATAATTTTAGAAGAAAGCAATGTAGTGTGTCATACATGGAAAACATCTTTAACTAGTTTATGCTTAACAAATCAAGAGAAAAATATACTCTAGACAAGAGAACTTCCTGATACATAATTAGCAAGATATCAGAAGATAACAAAAAATCTAAATAATGCTTATTTAAACCTTACCATTAATGTTTAAAGCTTATTAAAACATTATGTGTTCATTTAGTCATACTGGGATATATAAAATGATTTAAAAAATTTACAGACTCATGGACAATGTAGACAATAATACTAAGGTGAGGAGGAGGTTGATAATATTGACATGATCATATTTGGAAGGATACACAATTGAGGGGCCTCTATAACAAGTTATGCTTCTCAACACTTTAAGAGTAATTGTTATATTTGAATATAATGTTTTTTTGAGGAATGGAGTCATTGTTCATCAGAATGTATTATGGCATAATGTCTTATTTACATTAATTTAGGTCAAAATGTTTAATAATATTAAGGTTTGACTCAGTCGTTAAACATCAACATGACTTTCTTACAGAACTCCAAGGTCCTTCTAATGTGATAATAGACTATGCAAGAAAAAAGATATAAGAACACAGATGTAGATAAAGGTTGAAAATATAAATGTTAGAAAATGAAGCATTTATCCAATTATGCAATACTGTGGGCTAAGATTAACAATTAATAATACAAATGTATTATTATAGGCATTGAATGTTTCCATTACACTTTTTTTTTTTGTTTTTGAGGTAGGGTCTTGCGCTTGTCCAGGCTTACCTGGAATTCACTATGTAGTCTCAGGGTGGACTTGAACTCACGGCAATCCTCCTACCTCTGCCTCCCGAGTGCTGGGATTAAAGGCATGTGCCACCACGCCCGGCTCATTACACTTTTAAGGGAGAAAGGCCAAGCAAAACAATAGTATATATACATTTTAAAATCGGTTTCAGGTTTATTTCCATTGTTTGAAGTTCAGAAGAGTTTCCTATAAAATTATTATTCAGGTATAGTAGATGTATTGGCAATTTTTAATTTCTTATTTCTTTTAATTTTAAAATATATTTTAAATAAATTTTTTATTAATTTGCAAGGAGAGATAGGGAGAGAAAGAGAGAGAAAGAGAGAGAGAGGCCTCCAGCCACTGCAAACAAATTCCAGATGCACGTGCCACTTTCTGCATCTGGCTTTATGTGGGAATTGGGGAACAGAACCCAGGTCATTAGACTTTGCGGGCAAGTGCCTTAACTGCTGAGCCATATCTGTAGCCTTAAAATATAAATACTTAAACCCATGTAAAACATCACAAATGTTATATTCAACAGGGGGAAAACATGGGTAGGACAATCAAATATAAAATGAAACTTTACAATCAATCAAAAAGGAGTTATGGAGCTGGAGAGATGGCTTAGCAGTTAAGGGACTTGCCTACAAAGCAAAAGGAGACTAGTTCAATTCCCCAGTACCCACGTAAAGCTAGATGCACAAGGTGGTGTATCTGTCTGGTGTATGTTTGCAGTGGCTGGAGGCCCTGCGTCCCCATTCTCTCTCTCCCTCTCCCTCCCTTCCCCCCTCTTTTTCTCATAAATAAATAAATAAATAAATAAATAAATAAATAAATAAATAAAAAAGATTATCTGCTTTTAAAAAAGAGTTAATAGAAGCCCCTAATAGTAGTTTGCCAAGTTCTCCATTCATTTGCTCATTTATGAAACTTTTTCTTAAACACCGATATCTATGCATTCATAGCTATTAGAGACACAGTATAGAGATGTTCATTCTTTCAAGCTGTACTATTTTCACAAATATTTATTATACACTCATAGTTATGTCAGGGACTGTCCTAGGTATGCTTTAGTAGTCTGCACTACTAGACAGAGGTATAACTAGGAATTACAGCATTGGGTGGGGAAAACAGCTCTTCTATACTGTGATGTTCAAGGACCCCTTGCACAATATGCTTCTTGGCTGAGCTCTAAAAATTGAGTTATAGGTGTGTGTGTGTGTGTGTGTGTACGTGTGTGTATGTGTGTAAACATATAAACAAGCATATCATCATATAAACAGTTGTATTTTACATGTACTTATAGTTTTACATTTTTGATATGTTCATAGATGTAGAAGAATAACTATCCAGATATGACTAGGAAGTTTAATTCCTTATAGAGAATTCCATGCATTTAACCCACTAAAGCCTTATTTGTGATTAAAGGGCCTGTGATCACTGAGAGCAAAGTGAATTATTTTTTATTTCTTGCTAGATTATCATGCATCTGCTCAGTAGAAGTTGGGAAATATCACAAACTTACATTAGAAAAATGATCTACTGAGTTCAAACCCAAACATACAGCTAACTGCATGAGCTGAATTTCAGAGATTATAATAGAGGATAAGAGATTTAGAATAAGAAGGACCATATATCACAACCAGAAAAGAGACTGTGATTAGACTCTAAAATCTTGCCCTTTTATACACAAAGAATAAGAATAGCATAAATTTCCACATAGCAACACAATCTGACCATTGATTATTTTCAATGCAGTTTCATAACCTGTACATTCATATATAAAACATTGAGTTTTTACAATGAAATCTGAACAAATAACTCCCAGATAAACGGTATTTGAGGGAAGGCTGAGGAGGACCATGAAGTAAATAGATGCAAACATATGAAGAGCTCTGCATATAACAGAAACTTTCAGGTGTCCATTTATTTGATCAATACATGGGTGTTACTTGTTTTCACCGCATTTCATTTCCTTGACAAGCTTTCACCCTACTACATTAATTCTGATGACAGAGGTAAGAAAAAGCCAGGACTTATAGATACATGAACTATCAACTGGAGATAGTTACTAAGTTTACTGACCCTTTATACTCATATTAATACAATGTCTCTCACTTTGCAGTTTTTAAAAAAAATATTTGAGAGAGAGAGAGAGAAAGAGAGAGAGAGAGAGAGAGACAGACAGACACAGAGAGATTGGGCACACCAGGGCCTCCAGCCACTGTAAACTAATTCCAGACACATGTGCCACCTTGTACATCTGGTTTTACGTGGGTACTGGGGAATTGAACTCGAGTACATATGCTTTGCAGCCAAGGGCCACTAAGCCATCTCTCCAGCCCATCACTCTGTAGTTTCATATTTACTTTTGCTCTCAGGACTAAAGACAGTTCCTGACACCTAGGAAGCATTTAGAAAATGCCTATTCCATGAAGAAATTATATTTAGTCCATTAATCCCTTAAGAAACACAATCTGAATTCCAAAGACGTAATTTGTTCTAAGCCATGCAAGTGTAGGGAGATTTTTTTCTACCAAGCAATCTTACACCTCCTGAATGCAAAATGAATTCCCACCACCACCGCAAAATAGAGGCCAAAGAATGTCCTCATTACTGAATGATATATGCATAATATAATAACCACACACGTGCATGTGTTCAAAAATCATTTAATGACTACTTTTAAAGCCGTCGCGATTTATTTCTTTACTCCTTGGAGACAAGGCAATTTTATTTTTTTCTTATTAGCTTAGGAACTTCCGCAGTGGTTACTAAATCGTCCGTCTGTATTCCTTTCATGTCCAAGGTTGGCGGAATGCATCTCACATCAATCTTGAGCTGGACGCCACGCAAACCCGCACCGGCACCGGAGCCTCCGGCCTTCCTCTAGGCCAGCCTCCAGCCGGATGGGGCGGGGCTAAGGACAGATGGGCGTGGCCTCGCCGCTTCGCCCCGCCCCGCCCTCTGCGCGCATGCGTCCGGGACTCCGCCCACGTTTCTCCCCACCTTGCCAGGGCGGCGCCGGACGAGTGGGCGGGACGTCGGCGTCCCCATCCTGGCCGTCGTGCGCAGGCATGTTCCCTGCTCAGGAGGAGGCCGACAGGACGGTGTTTGTGGGCAATTTAGAGGCCCGAGTGCGGGAAGAGATTCTTTACGAGCTGTTCCTGCAGGTAGCGTCGGCGGGGGAGGACGGAGCGGGCGGAAGCAGCGCCGCCGCGGGGACCCCGGGGTGCGCCCCCTGGGGTGGGCAGTGCCCGGCCCCGTCCCTCGGCCCGGCCTCCCCGGGACCCCTGCGTCCGTCCTGGGATTTCACGTGGTGGGCATCGTATCACGTCTGTAACCAGTTAACCCCCTCGGCTGCGGCTGGGTGGTCCAGGCACAGAGGACCTTCGGGAACTTTCTGACACCTGGTGACTCCTGGAAGCACACTCACCTGCGGTATACACCTAGTTTTCACCTGTCGGAGGGGTGTCATCCTTCTGCCACGGGTAGTGGGGTGCTGGGCACACGGAAGAGATCCGGGATGGAAGCTGTGATAATCTGCAAGAAGGATGGGTGGGTTAGCGGTGTGGAAAAGGGGGGGAGTGGGCTGTGCAAATCATCAGTGAGTAAATGACCAGCTCGTGGTCTCTAAATGCCAAAGGAAGGGAGAGTGTCGATCGTATAGTGTGATCGTGCAAACAAAACAGTGGGCTAAAGAGCTACAGTCTAACACTACGACTGTGATCATTGCTACTAGTGAACATACTAGCGTGAAAAGAACAGTGAGTCACTGCACCCTCACACAAGCTGCAATTCTGAGAGACACAGTTGCTGAGTGGACTGGCAGAGAGGGTTAAGTGTGAGTACCAGAGGAAAAGGACTGAAAAAACAAAAGCCCAAAACGTTTAAATAACTTACCTTTGTCTCTTAACTGAAGCAGTGACACACACCGCTTGGTAGGAAGCAAGGCTTCTCTCCCGAAAAATAAAGATTTCCCTCCTAGAGGTAGAACTATTTGTTATTTGAGAACTATTGTTAATTTTAAGAATTTTGTTTACCTTTTTAATTTTCCTTAAGTTTTCTCTTACAATAAAAATTATCATTGTCTTTTTTATTAGCCAATATGATTTGAAACTTACCATGAAGGAGCACTTAGTTTTCCTCCAGAATGTTTCATTTTAATATATGTTATAAGCTATCAATATAATCTCATTTTTATCACTTTCATTTCCGTTTAATTAAAATGAACATCTCATTTATTAGATGGCAGAGTAAGCTTGTTTTTACTCTTGCCTAGGGAGAATTTGATATACTAAAGTATCTTTTTGAAAGATTCAAGATCAACGAAATCAGCCAGAAAAACTAGAACACTGCCGCAAAAATGTTTATTTGAAAGACTGTAAAATGGCTTTGCAAAAGACTATAAGATGATGGAATTGTTGCCATTAGAAAATCTTGTTGAATTTTGTCTTTAAAAATGCTTTTATGTGGGCTGGGGACATGGCTCAATCAATGCAAAAGAAAAAAAGTTTGCTGCAGAAGCCTGATAACCGGAGTTTGGATCTCCAAACTGACAAAAAGCCCGATGCCATAGAGTGGGCATCGTGCTTAGTGTGAAATGGTGGACAGGAGAATCCCCAGAAGATTGTGAATCAGCTAGCCCTTCAAAATCAGCAATGAACCACAGGCCACCCTACCTCAAACACGGTGGAAGGTGAGGACCAACATCCTAGGTTGTCCTCTGACCACATGTGCACTGTGGCATATGAACCCCTGCTCTCACGCACACACACTCACATAGGCACACATAGACACACAATTTTCTTAAATGCTTTGGTGACTTTGCCATATAGCTCAATGACATCGAGTGTTTGCCTAGCACGTGTAATAGCTAAGGTGCAGTCTCTAGCACTAAGGCTGGGGGAGCTTTGGACTATGTGTATAAGAAGAGTTTTTCTTTTCATGCTTCTGTATATGCAATACTAGTAATACATTTAAGAAAAACACTAGCCAGAGGAGATGACTCAGTGGATAAAGACCTCAGCAGAACGAAATCCTGAGAGAAAAACCTTGCTTCAAAAATATGAAGTAGAAAGTCAAGGAGTGACCCAAAAATTGTCCTTGAACCTCCACACGGGTTTTGTGGCGTGTGCACACCCACATTCTTACTCGTATGCCAAACACACACACGAACATGAACACATAAAAGAAAAATAAAAATTGTAAATAATACTTTCCTTTAATTACTATGCTTATTACTTTACTAGTTTCCAGTTTTTGAACGTCAGAAAGTCAAGCCTGTTATTGTGCATATAATGAAGAAAAACTAAGATAGAGATTTATGGGAGTCAAGAAAATGAACTCAGTTGTAAATATGCTGAGTTAGAATGACCTTGGCATAGCAGTCTCTGGGAAAGGAATAGGAACATAAGAGTTGTGGATGAGCTTCTGGAAGCCAGAGGGAGCCTGCCCTCAACCCAGAGGGGCTCAAAGCATGCAGAGATGAAGACTGAAATCCAAGATGCAGCATAGTGTCAAGCATGACAATTAGTAGTTTAAAAAAATAAATGAAAAGCAAAATTTTATGTGTTTACCTAGATCTATGGGGGAAAATGACCACTAAACCAGGTCTTGCCTTTTTGAATGTTTCTGATTATGATTATGGAGGTAATATAACTTTTTCATATGTAATTTACACATCTCTATAATTGGCTTTGCCCTTTTTTACTCTTCATTACTTTTTATAGCTTTTTCTTGCTATACATTCTGAATACTTTATGGCAGTGTATCCCATTCTAATAATTCACCATGCAGTAATATCTCTGGTTGTATCCAGAGTCGTTCTAATTTTCCAGTTACAAGTAATGTACTTAAAGGTTTTAAACATATTAAAACAATTTTACCTTGGAAATATTTCACATGGCATTCTTGGATTCGAATGCACAGTGATTTCAGTTTTCTTATAAAGACCTTTCAGTTTCTTGACAGGAAAATAATTGGTCAATGTCCACCTGAGCCAGGGCAATAGAGACAGACACTGAGAATACTCAAAACATAGCAAAGCAGAAATCCAGAGGCTTCTGAGAACTCAATACTATGGTAGACTTAAAACACACCCACCACATCCCAGGGAATTTTGCAGAAGAGGGAGCAGAAAGATTGTAAGAACTAAAGTGGGTGTCATTGTCCAGAGGCATTGTCCCTACCTCCACAACTCATAACCCTTCACTCCATGGAGCATTCCAGCAATCCCACCCAGGAGGGCTCTCAGTGGAGTGGGGGCAGGGAGGAGGGAAATGCACGACTTGTTCATACTAAGTTTCTGCTTAATTAAAACAGTTTGTCAATGATGTCATGTTGCCATCTTTGTGTAGGATTACTCAACCATTACTGAATTTAAAAATATTATTTATTTGCAAGGAGAGGGAGAGAGAGAGAGAGAGAGAGAGAGAGAGAGAGAGAGAGAGAGAGAGAGAGAGAGAGAGAGAGGAGGGAGAGTGAGAGTGGAGACATGCCAGGGCTTCCTGCCACTGCAAACTCCAGACGAATGCACCACCTTGTAAATATGGCTTAATATGGCTTTATGTGGATACTGGGGATTTGAAACCCTGGCCATTAGGCTTTGTAAGCAAGCACCCTTAACCACTAAACCATCTCTCCAGCCCTAACATTGAATTTTTCAGTTGACTTGCTTTTTGGTTAAGTATGTACAAGTATGGAAGCAGAGTAATATTTAACCATAGATATAATTATTCTTCAAATTGACTTGTAAAGCCTCAAAAGATAATCTTTATTTTAAATGTGTGATCTATAATCAATAACTTCTTTTTCCATAAATGCTTCTTTGATATGCCAGAAATTATAAAGAAAGTATGAGTACCTGGGATTTATTAAGAAACTGCAATATTAGTAGAATGATTGTTAACAGATTATTTTTCTCAGAGTTGAATTTACTTGATTTATGTAAGTGTAAAAAATTTAGATTTTTGAGAAAATAATTTTAAAGTTTCTTATAGGCTGGACCACTAACCAAAGTGACTATATGCAAAGACAGAGATGGAAAGCCGAAGTCCTTTGGATTTGTCTGCTTTAAGCATCCAGAATCAGTGTCTTACGCCATAGCTTTGCTGAATGGAATTCGTTTATATGGAAGACCGATAAATGTGCAGTATCGATTTGGTAGGTCCTCTCTCAAATGAATCTTCAAAGTGTCTTTTGTGTTGTTGCTATTCTGAGAGCCATAGGCATTTTGTTTTCCATGTAGTTCAGGATATAAGAAATGTCTCTATGGTTACTGTTAGGTCTTTAGATAGAACATATATCTCAATGTCTAATTGTATATTATTAATTGGTAATATCCTCCTTCGTTGGCAGTCTGGATCAGTCCTTGGGGCAGGGGCCCATGAATAGCTTAGGAGTCAGCTCGGTTCTGCCAGCCCTAGTATATTGTTACTGAGGGGGGTCATGCCCCTGGATATTCTCCCCCACCAGGGCTCTCACAATTTTCCCACCCCCTCTTCTGCTCAGTTTCCTGAGTTGTGGTGGGTGAGTATTAAGGCTGCTTTATTGTTGAGAACTTAGGGGTCTCTGTACTTCTGCTTTAGGTTATGTCAAAAATCATTGGTGTCTGTCTCACTGGCTTATCCTGTGTTGACTGGCTGTGGCTGTGGGTCTCTTGTTCATCCCATCATTCTCTGCGGGGTTCCATATGGATCCTCCAAGGTATGTCTGGGGTGGCTCATCTCTTGTCAGGATGTCAGCTATTGGCCTGCGGTTCGTTGGTAGGGTTGGATGAGCCACAGCTCTCTTGCAGCGTTCTGAAAGATACAAACAGAATCTCCATTGGAGAGTGAGATCAGTATAGGTTAACTGAGATATACTTTTCTGAATTAGCTAGATTCTATTTTTAGTAGCCTCTCTGTGAATTGCTCCAACAGTGCATCTTTCCTTGGGGGCCAAAGAGACCAGCTCCCAGTGCATATCGCCCTAAGTCGCCAGTTCCAGTTAAAGGCTCCCCTTCACTAAGTGGATTATTTGGCTGAATTTAAAAGCTATTGATTGCCTCCCCCAGGCTTTGGCTCCTCCATTGCATAAGTGCTCCTTTCTTGGTTCGTTGTTTTCTCCTAGTAAGAAGTGTGGTTAGCCTGTTCATGGTAACAGACTGTGTTTCTTGCCAGGTGTCTCTGTTTACTCCAGCTGTCGTTGACCAGCTTCCCCTGGGAGCTTATACAGTGCCTTTATCCAGTTTGTCCAGCACCATTTGTTGAAGATGCTATCTTTAGCCCAGCATACATTGTCAGCACCCTTGTCAAAGACTCAGTAGCTGAAGTTACTTGCATTAAAGGCTGGGTCTTCAAATCTATTCCACTGGTCTGTCTTTCTGCCAATACCATGCTTTGTAGTATGTTTTAAAGGCAGGTATGGTGATACCTCCTGCATAAATTTTTTTGCTTAGAATATCTTTAGCTATTTGAGGTCTTTTGCCCATCCAAATAAATTTTGAGATTTTTTCTATGTCTGTGAAGAAAGAGGGTGGGATTTTTTATTGGCATTGTGTTGAATCTGTAGATTGCTTTTGGCAGGATTGCCATTTTCACTATATTGATTCTCCCTATCCATGAGCATGGAATGTCCTTCAATCTTATCACATCCTCCTCTATTTCCTTCTTGAGTGTTTAAATCTGGGTAAACTTTTAAAGGGAGAGTGGTAACCAAGAGTGAGTGTAAAGAAAAGAAGGAGCCAGGAAGAAGGGTGAGGGAAGGGAAAAGACACCAGTGACATGTAAACAGATGAGGGGGAGGGGAGGGGTGGGAATCAACTAAATCAAGTTATATTTGAAAATGTAAGAAAACTAAATGTATGCCATCTAATAATTAACAAAAATTTCAGGCAAAAACCCTCTAGATTTTCTATAGCAAGGCTATTTGACTTTTTTTTTTTTTTTAAAAAAAGAAAAACTGCAGTTTTTAATTTTGGTCAATTTTTTTACAGGTATATATTTTGATCTTATGTCACCCCAAATTATCTTCTCTCATCCCTGTCTCCCTCTCATTTCCAATTAATTCTCTTCTAACTTTCATAATTTTTAAAATAAAATAAAATATTTATTTTATTTATTTTCAAGGAGGGAGAGAGGGAGGAAGGGAGGGAGGGAGGGAGGGAGGGAGGGAGAGAGAGAGAGAGAGAGAGAGAGAGAGAGAGAGAGAGAGAGAGAGAGAGAGAGAGAGAGAGAGGAATTCATGGGCATGCTAGGGCCTCTTGCCACTTCAAACAAATTCCAGATGAGTGTGTCACTTTGTGTGCATCTGGTTTTATGTAGGTACTGGGGAATCAAACCCAGGTGGGCAGGGTTTGCAAGCAAACACCTTTAACCTCTGAGCCATCATCCCAGGCCCACTGTTATTTAACCCACAGAGTCACATGGAGTTGCATGCATGGCCATGAGTGGGGGTTATTTACTGGAGAATGGGCAACTCACCAGAGGTTACACCACTGAAGAACATGAATTCTCCTGTCTAACAACTGTTAGCTTCTATTAGCTACTCTGGGAGGTGTGGTGTCTTGGGAATCCTTCACCCTCATGAGGAAATTTCAACAGAGTTGTGTGAAGGAAACCACAGCTGCTGTGTGTTCATGCTTGTCATGACTGTATCATATCCGAAAGATGGCACCCCGCAGCCCCCCAGGCATCCTGCTCTTGCCTTCTTTCTGCCCCTCTTGCACAAGTTTCCCTGAGCTCTGGAGGGGTGTTTGGTTCTCCTATTTAGGGCTTAGAACACAATTGTCACTTATTTTCCGCGATTTGGCAGTTACTCATCTCTTCATTAACCTCTGCCCATTGCAGAAAGCAACTTCTGTGATCAATGCTGCAAGCAGTACTAATCTATGAGAACAAACATATTTAGAAGGCAGTTTGACATGTCAGGTATGGCCTTCTTTTAAAAAATATTTATTTGAGAGAGAGAATGAGGTAGGTAGATAGAGAGAGACAGAGTTAATATGGGCATACCAGGGCCTCCTGCCACTACAAATGAACTCCAAATGCACAAATGCCTCTTTGTGCATCTGGCTTTACATGGGTACTGGGGAATTTGAACTTGGGCCATCAGACTTTTCAAGCAAGAACCTTTAACCACTGAGCAATCTCTCCAGCCCCCAGTATGACCTTCTTGAGACTGCTCATGTAATGTATCAAATACCTACTATTTGGAAGTAGTCTTCCCAAATCAGTTTTTCTTGGGAACACACAAGAACAAAGAACAAAGTGGCCATAGGTACTTCTGCCCCCATGTCATGAGCTAGTTACCTATAACCACATGAATGGCGAATGTTATAATCTAGGTAATCTAGCCCTTTCTTGATTCAGAGGTCTCCTAGAGGTCATTTGGGTAAGTTTCACAGTCCTTGTGATGTCAACTAATAATGTTTCTGGCTTGCCGACGTATCACTTTGTTTTTTCATTCCTCTTGACCTAAAAACAAGAACAACAAAAAACCTTGTCCTTTTGCAAAGGAAACGTTTTCTTTGTCCCTCCTTTCTCTCCTTCCCTTTCTTCTTTCCTCCTCCTCTCCCTCTTTGCTTTCCTCATGGTTACATTATGCTCTAGTAGAGATATCACATAAACTAGAAGAATAAGCCAGGACATGCTATGTTCTGACCTTTTTCTCTAGAGTTTAGAGAACTCATGCCATACCAAGAGGAGCAAGTGACACTGACCATTTGCCATTTTTGTATACAGTTATGTCAAACGAAACAAAAATTGAGTATCATACATAGTCTCATGTCAGTGTAATTTTTGAATATATGGAAAAATTTCATTTTAATTCATTCATTTATAATATACATATTATAAATATGATGAGATAGTATAAAGATGCATGTGTCTTACATTAGTATGGAATTTTGACCTAGTACTATGTTCTAAAGACTTTAGTTTTTCACTTATTATTTTTTTGAGGGAGGATCTCACTATATATCCAAGGATGGCCTTGAACTCTGGATCCTCTCTGTTTTAGCTTGCTGGCAGCTGGGATTAACCACTAAACCCAGATTAAGAAATTTGGGTTATTTTATGGCTTAATGCTAGAATATTAGAAATCCAAGTAATCACTTCAGGAATTAATCTGTTTCTTTCATTATTCTATCCTGTTCTATTCTATTTCTTTAAAGGGAGTTCACGCTCTTCTGAACCAGCTAACCAAAGTTTTGAGAGCTGTGTTAAGATAAACTCATATAACTACAGGTAATTAATTTTTTGTTAGAAATAAAGCCAATAAATATGTTTATATACTTTGTATTAAAGATTGATAGTAAATAAATATGTACTGGGAACCATTTTTTTAATATTATGGGCTACTTATAAACCTTACTATTTAGGTATAAAGTCAAATGAATTCACTTTTTAAGAATTAAATGAAATTATTTTCATTTAAAATGAAGTCTTAATATTTTCAGTGGTAAGTGGTAGAGTTTATCTTTGTAGTGTTTTTGTCAACTGTATGCCTTTTTAGTTGTAAAATTATTAAAGCCTAGCAGGTCTTCTTGTGATGTAAAATATTGTTATCCATATTTTATATTTCAATAAATGAAGACAAAAACAGTTTTCAAGGCCACAGGATGAATCTTAAAAGTAGATTTTTGGTTTAACCCATTCAATTATTTATTTCACTCATTTGTAGAACTCTTGTCACTTTTTAAAAAAATATTTTATTTATTTATTTTCAAGCAGAGAAATAGAGAGAGAGAGGGAAAGAGAGAGAGAGAGAGAGAGAGAGAGAGAGAGAGAGAGAGAGAGAGAGAGAGAGAGAGCGCACCAGGGCCACCACCTTGTGGGTCTGGCATATGTGGGTACTGGGGAATTAAACCTGGGGCCTTAGGCACTGGAGGCAAGTGCCTTAACTGCTGAGCCATCTCTCCAGCCCAACTTTAGAATTCTGGGTAGTTTTGATTTCTTGATGCGAGTATGAGGTCAGGAAGGCTCCCATGCCAAATTTCAATGCATGAAGCACGCTGTGTCAGATCAGTTGGAAGGCTTAGCAAGAAGCAAAAGGAAGATGTTGGGCAGGTCCTCACACTTGGGATAGGATGCAGGTGGGCAGAAGTGCCAAGTAGCTGAGATCTGCTTACAGTGATATTCGTGTTTCTCTCCACACACCAGCCTTCCTCACTGTAGTGTGGAGTTAAGAGTTGGGGTGTGAACAAGGGTGTCCATCCAGGTGAATATAGCTCATGTGTAGTGTGGTGATGAGAGTTGAGGTGTGAACAAGGGCGTCCATCCAGGTGAATATAGCTCATTATATAGCTATAGCTACTCAAGAGATGCTGGCATAAACAGATCTGCAATCTGGGTTGTTGACCTGATGTCTGCTCCTTTCAGCTGAGTTTCTTTTACAGAGGTGGCTATCAGGATCTGATGTCTGTCTCTCTTTGGGATATCTACAGGATCCTAACTTTTTCACTATCTCTATTTAATATGGACTTGAATTTGGCCTTGATCCCAGAATATTCTTTTTATTTTGTCACTAATTCACTTTTTATCACCATATCATAAACTTCCAAACTTATTCTACATTATTTTCTTAGCTTTATTTATCCTGTTTGTTTTCTTGTCTTCCATAGCAAAACTGGATATATATAAGTAAACTGACAGTAGCTGAAATTCCTATTAATTATATCAGCATTCTGAGGCAGAGGAGAGTTGTCTCTTGGAATAGCCAAATATCTCAGGCCATATTCAGAAGTATTTCACTCCAAAAGAAGCACAGAGAGTGTTCTGCTTTGTCATTCCCAGCAGCATGTCCTATAGGGAAATCAGGACAAGAAAGCTAGGTGAAATCATATTGCCCAAATTTAAATCCTGCTCCTGCCACTTCATTCATGTATGACCCCAGGGAAATTATTTCACCACACAGTAACCCATCTAAAATGACAGTAATGCTTTAAAAATTTACTGTAAGCCTGAGCCACTCAACATTCAATCATGGCTGTTCCGCCCAGAGGAACTATTGTAGAATGCATTGTTCCTGGGGCAGGAGTCATGTTCTTTAGTGCTGTGGCCACTGAAAAGTTCCCCACACTGTAGAAATAACCCTCTACCAGTGCTCATGTAGGCAACTCTAAGTCAGTGGGTCACAATAGTGTGAGCACCAAGAAAAGTAGGAGGAAGAGTAATTGTGAAGAAGGTGTTGGAAGGGGAGAGTGAAGGTTATGGGAAGTGAATGTGATCAAAATACATTATATGCATATGTGAAATTGTAAAATAAAAATGCAATTGCAATTCATGTATATAACTCAAAATAACTCACTTAAAATAAGTATTAAAATACCATTAGAATATTATTTTAATTAATTTTATAATAAATGAAAGATACTTAAAATATTGGAAACATAGTATTTAACAAGTATCAGCAAAGAGAGGATAATTTGCTACTTTGATAGGGGAACCACGGAAGATTTATGGATTAAGCCTTATATACGATACAAGAGCTTAGCCTCTGATTTTAGTACTAAATACAAAATGATACCTGGCCTTTTGCATGTAGTGGGAATGGGGTGAGGGGAAAAAACCTAGGCAGGAGTTGGGAGATTGAAGTAAAGCTCTTTTGTTCTTTACTCATAGTAGACAGGAGGTTTCTAAATCATCGCAGTTTATAGGGTAGAAGATAAGTTGTGTGCATTCATGATGTTGCATTTTATTGATAGTACCTTGCTCTTCCAGAATCTGTAGTGAAAGAATGGTGTGAACAGGTTACTGCATCCTAGAAGGGATGTGCAGAGAAAACTGACACCCAAGTTATCTCCAGTCTGTGATTAGTAAATGAGTTTGTGTGTTGCCGGTTGCCTCTGGCATCTTCTGCTTTCAGCAAGGAATCCCCGTGAGAGCGCTTTATAACCAAGTACAATGAACTTGAACAACAAAATGTATCGCCTCACTTTTTAGAATTTAGACATCCAAGATCAAGTCATTGGTGAGATTTGAACCTTTGTGAGCTGGAAGGTTCTGTTCCATGACTCTCCCCTAGTTTCGGGAGTTGTCATTCCTTGGATTATAAAAGCATTACCTACACACGTACCTTTTTAAAAAATCATACGGTAGTATTCTCTTTGTATGCATTTGTTTCCAAACTCCCTTCTCTAAGGATACCATATTGACCTGTGAGTCCATCCTACTGCATGTTACTAGATTTTAAGCAATGACATATGAAATAACCGTATTTCCAGATAAAGTCATATTCTGAGGTACTTGTAGTTAAGAGGTCAACAGGTGAATTTTGGGGAAATTTACCAACCCATTGGTATGACTCCCCTATGCAAAGAACTGTATATCTGGAGACTGTCTTAGACAAGATAGTGGTTGTATAGAAGACACTGCTACCTTTTTTTTTTAGCATATATTGAAGAAAGTAAAGCATCCTGTGAGTATATGCACCCATAGCTCTTTTTACTACCATTGCTACTAGAGTCATATCTTTCCCATAACCTCCCTATACCTGTCACCTTATTTTTTGCCATCATTTCCCCAAACATGTAGTCTGAGTTCCTTAAACTCTATCCTCTCTAGCCCGTGATATTTTTCTTCGTTTAACAAACCTTCATATCCTTTCTTTCCATCCCCATCTCCACTTCATTGTTAGTGAAAACCTTTTCTTCTGAAGGTTAGCAGGAACCTTCTGATGAATGGCTGGGCGGCATCCATGTCCATCCAGTTTACTCCCCTTCACAACTCATGTCTAGTTTACTTCCTGATGACATTCACATGTGCCCTGGCTTCTGTGATACAAGTCTCAGTATTCCTGAACATGGATCTCTGCCATTATCCTTCCATTAATCTTTGTCTTCACCTGCCAGTTCTGGTTCTAACCTTCCCCCAAAGTGCACTTCTAGTCCAAAGGTTTTGCACTATTAGTATTTAAGTTATGTTGTACTGTAGAACAATCTAGCTGGTATTTGGAATGTCTCTATTAAACCCAATTTTACACTTAATGAAAGTGTAGGATGTCAGAAGTTTTAAAATTGTGGACTATTATTATCTTAATTTTTGGAAGGTATCAAGAGAATAATTTTTAGTTAAATACTAATATAACTTTAAAAATAAATTGCTAAAACTGTCATTTACTTGTCTATATATAGAAAATTGATACACACTCTTAGTGATTTCTATCAGAAAGTCAAATGTGACTGTAAATATTGAGATTTTAGTACTTTATAATGAAGTAATTAATGAATTGCTATGTGCTATGTGTCATATTGTCAGTATAACTGATTGTCTATTAGTTTATTAGTCTTAATGGTTTCTAGAGAATCATTTGCTAATTATGTAGTGCTTTTATAAAAAAAAGAAAATGACATTTGTACCTAGGAAATTTAAGATTTTATTGCTTCTTTTATTTCTCCAAAGGAATGAAGAAGTGGTGGACAGATCTTCCTTTCCAATACATTCTTTCCCATTTAATAATACAGCTTTACCTCAAGAATATTTTTTATTTCCGAGCATGGTAAGTTTTATACACATTTGGTTCAGTATAACATATACAAACTGTAAGAACATGAAAATGCTCTAAATATTTGGTGTTCAGATTTAAACCGGGCATCTTTGCAGCATATGCCCAGCATGGTTCTGCTGTGACAGGGTCAGTGGAAATCATATGGAAGAGCTCAGCAAGCAGCTAGTGCAGGACAGGGACAGATGGACTGATGACAGAACCATCTAGGTGCAATCCTCATTGAAAGGACTGTTTCCAGAATTCAAATGCCATGCAGTATTCTTATGTAATGCCACCAGTCATAAATAGTTTTGGAAGAAGATTTAGAATAATTTTTAATTAAAATTCTCAATTAGTGGAATAAACTATTTTATATCCAAACACTCCAACAATTGGTTCTAATGTAGAAAGGTAATTATGGTTTAAAAAAATTTTTTTTTTCTCTCCAATGTTGGTAATAAAAGTCCAGAGGTATTACTCCACAAACTCAAGACTTTAGGCTCTTATTGGCAGTTGTGGGACTAAGGTAGGTTTTCTTATTCACACCCCATTTTTTTTGCAGATAGCAAACACACAAAGCCTTAGATTTTTCAGATACCCATTACCAATTCCTAAGCGGAAGGACACTTTCCTGAAAAATTATGCTTTGCCTTTTGGATAAAACGTTTCTTCACTATAGGTAAATATTAATGAACTTATTCTTATCTGAAATTATGAAAGTCTTCTTCCCAGCATTTTTTATGTTTTCGTCGAGTTGAGGGTAAGTTAGAGAAGCTCATGGTATCACCAGCCCTCTTATCTGGTTAGAGTAGTGAGCAATTAGAGTTCTATCTTAAAAGTGATAACTGTGCTATCCAACTAGTGGTCATTGGCTTCCTCTCTACCTACAAAGCTGGGAACCTTAATTAAATTAAAATTTATAAATCAGTACTTGAATCAGCTATTGGTAATGTTTCTATATATTTGAAATAATTTGAGCATGTTGATATGTTTTAGCTATAAATTTTATGTACTATAAATAAATGCAAATAATTTCACTGAAAATTTAGCATCCAAGTAGTATACACTATTAGTTTAAAATACACCCTAGATTTCTGAAGACTTCCTGTGAAAATAAAAATGAAATGGCTGAGGATGTAGAACAATGGTAGAGTGATTGCCTAGCAAGAGTGAGGCCCTGGGTTTAATCCTCCAACCACATGAACAAAGAGAGAGAGAGAGAGAGAGAAAGAGAGAGAGAGACAGAGAGGGAGAGAGAGAAAGAGAGAGGAAAAATATTGAGACAGGAAAAGAGCACAAAAGAGAGAGATAGGGAGGGAGGAAGGGAAAGAAATGATGAAGGAAGGGGAAGGAAAGGAAGAAAGAATGCGTTGGATGTATATTGCATTATTCCCTTTATCTGTGGCTCCTGGAAGATCTGGCTCCTGTGTGGCAGTCGGCATGTGTGTACAAACTGTTCTCCAGGCGTGTTGGGTAGATGAATGTCTTTCTTCCACAGCAGTGGTATGCACAGGGCTCAGCGCTGCAGCTGCCTTTCTACCAGGTGGCGGCTCCTCTTCCTCACAGTGTGACTGGCTCTTCCTCCGTAAGCCATGCTCCAGGCCTAGAGGCTGGACCCAGCTCCTATGAATGGACTCACCAACCACCAAGCGACCCTGACCTTCATCACGTGAATCAACACAAGAGGCAAAGGCAAGCCAGTGACAGTGACAGTAGCACAGAAAACAACAGAGGAAGTGAAGGTATCCAAAAATTCCGGAAGTGCAAGAAGAAGAAAAGATATTAGTGTTACTATCAACTAAAATGTGTCTACGTGGGACTTAACTCTCTTTAAAAATGAACTGTATGATATCTAAAGACCACTTTCTTGGCTGTCTTGCCTTTTTGAAATATATAAATATATGGCTCTATGATTTGCTGTTCAGTTTTTAATTTTTTTCTTTTGAGGTAGGGTCGCATTCTAGGTTCTCCTGGAGCTCACTGTATGGACTCAGGCTGGCCTTGAACTCCAGCAGTCCTCCTATCGCTGCTCCCAGTGTTGAGATTAAAGTTGTGCGCCACCATGCCTGGCTTGCTATTCGGTTCTTGCCTTGAATCATAAACCTTTAAAAATCACAAATGCATGACTTTTATACTTTCTAAGAAATGTTTGACCCATTGCCAGTAAGAAACATGCTTTGTATCATTTTGTTTTAGTATTGAGGATGAGATTTCAGAACACTATTAAATAAACCCCATCTGCTAAGCACTTGAAGATAAAGCCCCATGCTCTCCCTAGATTCTCACCTCTGACTGTCAGCTTCAAATAAGCTGAGGTTGGAAATAGAACAGTGGATTGCTTAAAACCCAAGGCAAATGTGTAGGATTTGCATTTCCTAATGAAAATGATGCAGTAAGCAGGCCCAAGTTGAATATTCTGAGCACCACTCTCCTCTGGGCTGAGCTCATGAAAGTGATACCAACGGGAAGATAATGACCATGGCCGAGCTCTCACCATTGCCTCTTTATGCTTTAAGTGGACACACCTGCCTTGTTCCTTGCGTTTGTTGCTTGTGATGAAACCTAGTTGACAGTGTCAGTGTTTATCATGTGTCTTTTTGGCCAGCAAGGTTTGAGAGCATATATTTAAGGTGATGGTGAACAAGCATGAGGAATGAAGCTTCATCAGTGCATGATTAATACCTAGTATCCAAAACACATTTTCTGTTTTAATCCCAGTACTTGGGAGGCAGAGGTAGGAGGAGTGCCTTGAATTTGAGGCCACCCTCAGATTGACATAGTGAATTTCAGGTCAGGCAGGGCTAGAACAAGAGTCTACCTTGAAAAACAAACCAAACCAAACAAAAAGCAAACAGATAACCACCCCCAAACAGCAACAAGAAACTACCAAAAAACCAAAAATGCAAGTCCACTGGGAGTTAATAACCCAATTCAGTAGGGAAAGCCTTGCTTGAATGTTTCTCTTAGATGTTGCATAGCTCTTTATAGATTATTATTTATTTAACAATAAAAATGTTTTCAACACAAAGAGTAACTGATAAATATGCAGTAGAGGAGTTAAGCAAGCATTTTCCTGTTTTCATCTGATTAGAATGAAAGACTAAATACTGATTTATGCAACTTTCTGTTTTTATTTTCTTGAATATTCAACCTAGGATGGATTTTGTATTTTTCTTTCTTTTTTTTTGGGATGGGGTGGGGTTTTGAGGTAGGGTCTCACTCTAGCTGAGGCTAACCTGGAACTCATAGTATAATCTCCAGGCTGGCTTTCAACACACAGAAATCCTTCTACCTCTACTTCCTGAGTGCTGGGGTTAAAGTCGTGCACCACAATACCTGGCTGATTTTTTTTTTATATTCACATGTTACTCTCATTTTCTCCTCACATATTTTCCCTTTACCCAGTCTTCTCAGTGTTTCGTTTTGGTCAGTTTCTCAAGGCTCACAGTGGGGAGCTTGCTTCAGTGACTTCCGAGGAGAACAACAGTCTTGGTGCCTCTGCCTGCTGCAATAGAGTTGAAACACTTTTGATGACAAGCACCCAACAGAATGAAAACAGGCCCATCTGAACACAATGCAAAGATGACCATAACATCATTTGCTCAGTTTCTTGTCCCTTTTTATATGAGTGGAAGACGTACTCTTCATGGTGGGTTTGGCTCAGGGAAATGTGGTTTACATAGCTGCTACTCCATGGTTTGGCTGTGTGGCTCCTCTCCTCCCTGTCCCTGGGCAGAAAAGCTGCAGAGTGCAGTGTGTTCAGATGATAACTGAAACCAGACCAGTTGTAGCTGCTCTACTCCTCTACATTGTCCACTCTACCCCCATTTTTATCCATGAACCCTTTTAATAGTGTCGATAACTCTCACCCACTTATTATTGGGACCCTAATAATATTTTTGGTTCTATTTCCATATTAAAAAAGTAATACTCTGGATAGAACATAACCATCACCCCAGCAATCTACTTCAGGATAATAGTGTCTTAACTGTATTCCAACTTCCTTAAAAATCACTCTCAAGGTAGACTTTGTTAATTTTCCCATTTACCAACCAGAACCCTAGGGGTTATTCTAGGCAATTTTTTTATTACTGCATTTCTAGTGTCCATTAGCTCCTCAATGTGACCTTGTTAGCCTTCTCTATTCCCTGCTTGGAGTCAGTCATCAATTAATGAATGTCATCCTAAGCACGAATTTTGGTACTGAGGCTACATCATTGATAAATCATGATCCTGAAATTCAAGGAGCTCAAAGTATGATGGGAATGCATATAAGGTGCCATCCTCAAGGAAACAAATCCTGGGGGGGGGGAGGAAAGGGAGCTGTCCACCTACTCAGAAGCAGTGTTCTAGAAGTTCTGCAGATTTCTTTCTATTCTGACTCTCACATGTTCCCACATTGCTTTACACCCCTTCTTGGTGAGGTGGTTCTGAGTGCTAAGTCTCTGCAAGTCTATTAATCTGTGATAGTTAACTTCTGGTTGTCTGCTTGACAGAGTTTAGAATCACCGTGGAAACAAATCACTGGACATGTCTGTGAGGGCTTTTCTACATTAGGTTAATTGAAGCAGGAGGACCCACTCTAACCGTGGGTGACACCATCCCATGGAGTCCTGAGCCATATAAATAACTGAAAGCTAGCTGAGTTTCCAGTATTCATTGCTCTGCTTCTTCCATGCTGATATGAGGATGTGAGCCAGCTTCCTGCTCCTGACCTGCTTTTCCTTCCACAATGGACTGTACCCTCTGGGACTGTTAAGTTGAAATAAACCCTTTCTTTCCATAAATTACATCTGGTCAGATATTTTCTCATAGCAATGAGAAAGTAACTGATGTACAACCTCTTCCCTTAAGACTATGTCAGGGCTTGAGATATGGCTATAAAAGAAAATTATGGTCTGGGAAGATGGTTCATTCACTAAAAGTAGTGCTTGCCACCAAAGCATAGGACCTGAGTTCAGATCCTCAGAACTCATAAAAACCCAGGCATTGTGGCACTTGCCTATGATGTCCATGCTGGGGAGTCAGAGTCGGGAAGATTCCATTGGGCTTGCTGACTAATTTGTCTAATGAAATTGCTGAGCTCTGGGCCCAGTGAGAGTGAGATACTCCATCTCATAAAAATAAGATAGAAACAAAATAAGATAGAAATTGAGGAAGAGACCTGGCATTGTACTGTGGCCTCAACATGCATATAAATGCACATTCACCCCCACACATGTGTCTACCCCCATAGACATGCATGCATGCTATACATTTACATGCAAAATTCAATATAGTAATAAATAAAATTGATAAAATAGTGATCTGATGGAACTTGCATTCTAGAGGGGAGAATTAAGATACAAATACAAATGTTAATTTTAATAAGCATAACTGCTGAGGAAAACATTCAAGGAAATGTTTAGAAATGAAAGATCCAGTGCAGGAGAGAAAGTAAGCCAGGCCACCTGAGGGTAACTGAGGACAGAGCATCCCAGACAAAGGGAGCAGTAGGTGTATGACCCATAGGAGGCCTGCCTGATGCCAGTATGGCAGGGAAGATTGACTAAGGATAGATGAGCTCAGAAGCTGATGGGGATCCTATACATCAGCACGCCTTAATGAGGGTGTCTCATGGGCTGGAGGGTAGGAAGTGAGATGTATAAAAAGGCAGAAATATTGAGAGCCAAGGAAAGCAGTTACTTGGATCTAAGGTGTAGAAAGAAAATGTAAATATATATAAAAATATATATATACATATCCTGGATATACCTTGAAGACAGAGCTAACAATGCCCTAAGTATCCCAATATTGGGAAAGAATGAATAGAAACCAACAGTGTCTCTACATTTGTATGTCAGTAACTGCAAGAATGAAGATATTTATTCATAACAAAAAGTGGTCTTTAAAAATATCAAGAATAAAATTTTAGACATGCTACTTTTGATTTGCATACAGATATTGGAGATGCAGAAATATTTGTTCACGTAAGTCTGGAGTATGGGGGAAATCTAATCGGAAGACTAAAGGAATTATAACAGAATTATAAGTATATGACAGCTACCTAGAGTTTTGATATTGGATACGAGGATCTAACAAGTGAACGCAGAGGAAGGATGACAAGATCTGGCCACTGTGCACTGGGTCTCCTCAGTGTTCATACCGTCTCAGGGGCGTGAGAAAACAGCAAAAAAGAAGCAGCGGCAGAAGGTGGTGTCTGGGAAGCAGGTAACTAAGTGGCTCAGGAAGGAAGAACACTACTGCCAGGTCAGGCAAAATGCAGACTACAAATTGACTATTGGATTTGGCCATTATCCTAGATATAAGCTATTTCTGATTGGTGGTTCTGATGAAAGTGGGAAAGTGGACTATAGTGGTTTCAAGTGAGAATATAAGGGAATAATTTAAGAACTGCAAAAGAGAAGGGGTTGAAGTGTCTTTCTGTAATGTAGAAAGGAAAATAAGTTTTTTTTTTTTAAAATCTCGCACCAGGGCCTTCTGCCATTGCAAATGAGCTCCAGATGCATTCACCACTTTGTGCATCTGGGTTTATGTGGGTACTGGAGAATTTAACTTTGGCCCTCAGGCTTTGTAAGCAAGGGCCTTTAACCACTGAGCCACTCTCCTGCCCAAGATTTTAATATAAATCAATTCAGCCGCATGCCACAGTTTCCATCCTCAAAGTAATACGTGCCTTGCAGGGCAGATACCATGATCATGAAGGTGGTTTTCCCAGGGCGAGGCTTATCCATTGCACTCCGGATGTGCTGACCCCTGTGATTTCCCCAAGTGTGGGAAACTCGACTGCAGAGTTTGTGATAGTGGGGGACTGTGTTTGTGCTCTCCCCTGCAATTACAAAAATAAAATAAGAAAATAAAATAGAGAAAAAATATATACACATAGGTAAAATATGATTATAATAAAATACCATTTTAACGTTTTTATTGGCTTAGAATTATATATATTAACACAACAATATGCTCAATATCATAGGTTCTTAAATAAAGCCATTGAATCCATGACATTCCCTCATATGCATTAGTTATTCTCCCCCCTCCATGACTCTTACATGACTCTTACATTCTTTCCGCCCCCTCTTCTGCAAATTTCCCTGAGTCATAGTGGGTGAATTTAAATTTTGCGTAGTTATTAGGTTCTTAAGAGTCTGTAAATTTGTATTTTGGACAATTTTGGGCACCCTTGGTGCCTCTCTCTATTGTCCTTCCCCAGGTTATCTGCCTTGCTGTGGGAGTAGCTCTTTTGCTCGCCATCTCACTTCCTTAGAGGTTGCGTTAGGGCTATAAATGGTGAGTTTGAGGTGAATGGTCTCCTGCTTGGGTGTCCCAAGTCAAATCAGGTCCCTTTGGCGGAGTTCGGGTGTCCCCGGTTCTCGTTGCTTTCTGAAAAATACAAGCAGAGTCTCCAGCAGAGAGTGAGATCATTATTGGTCAATTGAGACAAATATTGCTAGGTTGGTGAGCGTTTGGCAGGTGTAGCCTTTCTGAGGACCTATGGTTAGTGAGGACTTCCCCATGGAGATTGGGTTCTTGGTCCCCATTCAGGGTTGCCTTGGGTCTCCTTACCAGTCAGGGGTTCCCAAAATAATTACACACACACATATATATATATATATATATATATATATATATATATATGTATATATATGAAGCTGCAAGGGTCACCTTGTAAGTTGTACATGAACACAGAGAGAGGCATTTGCCAGCCATTACTTTTTTTGAAAATTTTATTTATTTATTTATTTTCAAGGAGGAATGGAGAGAGGGAGAGAGAGAGAAAGAGAGAGAGAGAGAATGAGAATGGGTGCACCAGGGTCTCCAGCCACTGCAAAGGACCTCTAGATACATGTGTCACTTGGGCTTTGCAGGCAAGCACTTTAAGCACTGAGCCATCTCTGCACACAGTGGGTGTGTCAGGTCCCTTTCTTGACACTGCAGATGAACTCCAGATGCACGCATCATATTTGCACAAGCTGTAGATTTGAGGCCGAGCCAGCAGGTTTTGCAAGCAAACATGTTAAACCATTGAGCCATCTCCCCATCCCAACCATGACTTTAATGCAATCACTTCAGTTCTGCGTTTCCGTTGGCCTGATGCCACCTCAACCTTCTACCCACAGGCTGGCTGGTCTAGATACAGGTTTCCCCCCTCTCATGCCCATCCAAGGAGAACACAGGCAGACCTTCTGATCCACTGTTCCCCAGGAGTAATTGGGAATTCAATGAAAAAATTCTTGAGGGCACCACAATGTACTTTTCTGCAGAACACTGGAGATAAAGCCACTGAACTGCTTCAAAGAACTAAAATTTTAAGCAATAAAAGAAGAACATTAATCAAACTTCCTTTGTTTAGGCTGAGGCTGTTTGTTACTTGACTTGAAGATAAGAATCAATGGACAAATCAGTAAACGAGTGAACAGAGGAACGAGGGCAGCTGCAAGGACCTGATCACCACAGGAACTACTGCTTACTGAGGCTACTGCATACAGACATACAAGGTGATGATTGTAGTGTGTAGGGACAGGAGAACCGCCAGGGCTTGCTGGTCAGTCAGTCTGACCGAAAACAGCAGCTCGAGGTTTAGTGAGAGACACCATCTCAAGGAAGCAAGGTGGAAGGGTGATGGAAGATGGCACCCAACAGGCTCCTCTGCCTCTGGATGCCTGTGCATGAGACGTGTGTGCACACCACAGGACAACACCTCACTACACATACAAAAAACACAGAAACGCAACACATTTGAAACTTTGAATTGTGCATTTCGGGTCTTTTAGAAGACAGACATCAGAATTAAGAACAAATAGAATTCAAATGCATTTTTAATTTCAAGATACGGTGACCTACAAAAATAAGATATAATGAAATGCCACAGTCCTGTCTCAAAATCATTCCTTTTGCTTCTACTTGGTTAAATGGTTCTGTGTCTCTCATTTAATGAAATCTGAATCGCGGCAAGACATTACTGAAGCTTGAAAGAAAGATAAAATTTCAGTCAGGGCCACTGCCAAGAGAACTTGTCCAGCTGTAGAACAGAACCTTACAGGATAAGATTGTCGAATCATTCTTCAACATCTGTCCTCAGTTTTAAAGTTCATAAACCCGAGTATATCTGCATACATGTTACAGATTATCTCCCACCCACTAGTCTTGTCTGAACACTAATCCTTGCTCACCACAATGCAAATTATAGCCATCATTTCAATGAAAATGACAGTTTCCTCAGGTCATAGATATTTGTTATAGCTAAAGGTAAGTGATCCAATCCCAATCTCTCACGTCAGTTTCTGCTTCTAACAAAATAAGTTACCTTCTCATTTTTGGGTCTGAATACCTTACCAGAAGCAGCTTAAGGAAGGAAAGGGTTTATTTTGGGCTCACAGTTCTGAGGGGAAGATTATCATGGTGCAGAAACATGGCAGGAAGAGGAAGCTGTCATCACATCATCACAACAGGGAGGAAGGAAGGAGAGAGAGAGAGAGAGAGAGAGAGAGAGAGAGAGAGAGAGAGAGAGAGAGAGAGAGAGAGATTGATGCTGGTGCTCAGCTAGCTTTCTCCTTTCTGTTCAGTCCAGGACCCCCAGCCCATGGAGTAGCACTGCCCACAGTTAGGATGGGCAATCAATCTTATCTAGAAGTTTCCATGGTGATTCTAAATCTTGTCAGGTTGACAACCAGAGATGAATTATCATAGGCACCCCAGCCTAAACTGGACCAACAATGGTTGATTCTGAAAGAAAATACAAAAAGTAAGAGAATCATCAGGCATCTAGGGAATAGGTCCATTTAGAAGTTCTCAACAGCTATCATTTCATATTGTGGATCAGCAAAATAGGTAAGTCCTTTATAGAATCAATTCATGTAGACAAAGCGAGCAAACAAAACAAAAAAAGCACCTTCACTGCTGAACCAACTCTCCAGCCCTACATCTTGTTTTAGAATGTGTGTGTGTGTGTGTGTGTGTGTGTGTGTGTGTGTGTGTGTGGTTTGCATGTGTGTAGCATGTTTATATGTATGGGCACACATTTATGCACAAATATGAGAAAGGCAGATATTGATGTCTAGAGTCGTCCTTCATCATTATTTGCCTTATTATTTATTTTGAGTCAGTGTCTCTCACTGAACTCAGGACTCACCAATTAGGTTAGACTAGTCAGTCAGCAAGACTCGGGATGCTCCTGTCTCTGCTACCCCAGAGCTGGGATTTTAGGCACATGCCACCATATCTAGGTTTTCAGGTATCTGAACTAAGGTCCCCACCCTTTACTAGGCAAGTGTATCTCCACCGAGCCTCTTGTATTCTTTTCAGCCACACTCATGGGTCGTATTTCTGCCAAGTCTACCTTTCGAGGTTTGCATGCTCTCTGATTGGTTTTTGTTTGCTTTTATATGTGGATGAGATGGAAAGGAAAGCACTGGCTGATCTGTCGTGTTCCATTAATAACTAAACAACATCCTGTATGTTCCTTGAACAATTTAAATGAATTTCTGCAAACCAATCAGCTATGAATCTTTTTGAAACATACCTGTTAACTAGGAGGCTTAGATTCAAGTGGGCACCTGTCTTCTCATGTTTCAAAAGTGAATTAATAACAGAGCTTTAATCATTACAGATATTCCAGGAATTTTTATCTCTTTTCATTTCCCAAATTAAATCATCCTGTTTGATCATATACTATAGCCATAACACATGCTTAAAACCTAAAAATCTCTTAAGAAGTAATTTACATTAAACTGCTTCAAGTATTTGCATGTCCTGCTCCTTGCAGTCTCCTCTCTGAGTTGACCATGTGCATAGCTTCTTCTTCCCTCACACCAGTACTCCAGCCACCACCAGCCACATAGCCCAGAGTCTTCAACTTCTCATCATCTCCCAGGTCACCTATGACACACAAGGCACTTTAATACCCTACCAAATGCTGCAGTACCATTCATTTCTTTACATTTTATTTGGAGCATCAAAATAGTATCTTACCATGTTTCTTCTAAATCCACTCAGTCTATTAACAGACACTCAAGCAGACACAGCCTGATCTTCCCGGTCTCCTGGTTCTAGAGATCTAAGTTGTATCAGGCTTCCCTATATTGTGGTTTAAATCACATGTCCTCCAAAAGCTCAAGTGTTTTGAATGCTTGGTTGTCTGCTGATGACAATTTGGGAGGTGGAGCTTTGCTGGAGAAGGTGTGTTGTTTGGGAGGGGGTTCTGGGATTATGGGTGTTAAAACCAGCTTCCCCCTTACTAGAATTCAGTTCTCTGTCCTGTTGCTGTTTTTCACGTGCTGGCCAGCCTCTGCTGATGTCATCTTTTCCCTGCCATCATGGAGCTTCCCCTCAAGACTATAAGCCAAAATAAATCTTTTCCTTCCACAAACTGCTTCTGGCCAGGTATTTGTCCCAGCAACAAGAACGTATCTGTAATACCAGATATTTCCTAAAATTATTGAAGAAGAATGTTGGTTGTCCCTTGTGTCCATTCCTGTTTTGTGGTTAAATCAGAGTTCTAAATCTCTCAGTAGGACCTGATGATTTAGGCCTTCCACTGAAAAGGACAGCTGGGTTACAGCAAGTGTATTCCTCCCTTGGGCCTTGATAGATCCTTCAGTTACAGTTAAGGAGCATTACTTATGTCTGTGCGTCGATGAGAGATTCCCCACCTCAACCCCTCTCCTTTACTGCTGTTGAAACAATTGAGACTAATCTTTCACAATAATTTTTATTGGGAACTTTAATATATGAACATGCTGATAATTGATTGTATTCCCATCAGGCTCTCCTCATTTGTCCTCTCTCCCCTACACCATTCCACTCAGGGACCATCTTAATGGGGGTGTTGATAATCCCTGTGGGAATGTACCAGTTTGTTCCTGTGGGGAGGATAGTGCCTTACATTATGCTTTCACACCCTGTGGCTCTGTCATTCTTTCTGCTTCCTCATCTATGATGTGAACTGAGCCATTAGTGTTGTTATCTGAATCCTCTTATTTTCTGCTTTGATGAGTTTTGAGTCTCCTCAGTGTCTACCATTTCCATGGAGAAAGTTCTTTGGCTAACAGTGAGAGTAGCACTCATATTAAATCTGGCACTTTCAGTGTAATGTTTCCCTGGGTCCTGGCAGGTGTGCTAGAGATGACTCCCTCAGTTCTAGGCACTGGCTTTCTCTTCTTGTCATTTTGATGGGGCTCAGGTCTCCCAGTATTCAATGTCATCTGGAACATGAGCTGAGCAGAGTGTTCAACTTTACTGTGGGCAGGTGTGGGCAGGTGGTCTACACCCCATTGAGATGAATATTATTATGTGATTTTTTTTTACCATAACTACTTCCAAATATCATATGAGGTCCTCCCATATCTCACCAACAATGGGCACCAGAGACTATGTGATCATAGCCCACCACTTAAGAATTTCTGAACCTTCCTGTTAGACTTTTATAAATTGTATGCACCCAGTAGCAAATTCCCTGGTATCCTTAACCTGATTCCTTTTCTTCCCTTCTTATGCCAACTGAAACTAGATACTTTCCTAAGGATATTTGTCTCTTGCAGCCCACTTGAGTGATGTCTGTTTTCTCTTACTCCTCCACCTGAAGGAGGAATTGCCACTTTGCTCTGTACCAACCTTCCAGAACCTTCTCTCTTCTTTCTATCATTGCAATATATCACCTACCATCCCTTCTGTTACTCACCTTTTATGCTGTTCTTCTTAAATTTAACTTAGGGTTTACTGTCAGTTTCTTTTTCATTATTCTTGAAAAAATTCCCAGTGATCTCAGTGTAAAACTGACCAAATCTGTCAAAGTAGTGGTCTTGTGTGTCCCTGAACTCTTTTTTTTCCCCTAAAGGAGACAACTCACTCTTTTCCATAATCAATTCTATGGGCATCCAGGAGACCTTGCCCTGAGACTAAGATACAGAATTTCTTTTTCAATCTCAAAATCTTCAATCTCAAAACCAACTCCTGTTTTTCCACTGGTAGAACAAGATAGAGATTTTTTTAGGGCTTTATTTGTTGATTATGATAATGTTGAGGTAATGCAGATTAAAAAAACAATGTTTCATCATATCACTTCATGGATTTAATGTCAGGAATTTTGTAGATACCATTGTGCTAGTAACATACTTTTCAAGGAATCAATGTATTTAAAAAGAGGAGGCTTTTACTGACTCAAAAAATTATTGAGAGTTGCTACCTTTGCTCAGAGGAATTAGAAAAAACTGTTACTCCTTTTTTTCCATTACACTCTGCTTTTGTTGCAATTTTGAAAGCAGCACTTAGGAGTTAGTTATGTGTCTAAAAATCTTTTACTTTTTAAGAGTAGCAATTCAGGTGGGTGTGGTGGGTCACACCTTTAATCCCAGCACTTGGGAGGCAGAGGTAGGAGGACTGCAGTGAGTTGGAGGCCAACCTCACAGAGTTCCAGGTCAGCCTGGGCTAGTGAGACACTTCATTGAAAACCAAAAAAAAAAAAAAAAAAAAAAAAAGTAGCAAATCACGTTTACTGGTGAGTCACTTAATTAAGAAAAACAAAGTGCCCATGGCAATGTGTAGAGGAAGATTTTCTTAAACCAGTGTAAATTTTATTCTTTTATTCTTCCTGACAACTTTATTAAACTGCTTTGATATTTTTAGAATTTTTCTCTTTATTATTCTACTTTTTTTAAAAATTGAAAGTATATTGAAATGATGTCTTCTTATTCATAATACTTAACGTATGAATTTCTACAATGTGATTTTCCCTAAGATATGCTTCACTCTGCTTCCAACTTGGTGTTGCTTTTGAACTTAAGGGATCTCTGAAATCACACTTGTGTTCTTATGTTATGACTCACTTTTATCTGTAGCTGCTTTTTCCTGTGATCTTCTATGTATATTTAATAAATATTGAAATAATGTGTGTTCTGAAGACAGTTATAAATGTGTTCACCATCACATATCTTAAAGAGAATAATGTCTGGAGTCTATATGTTTCTGGAACTTGATGATTTCTGTTTTTATCATACATTTTAATTGTATAGTAAAAGTATAATTCCCATATGAGGAGACTTCTCCACAGACTCCATGTTATTTACCAAATCACATGGACTGAGGAGTGAGTATATATCCATGCCTAACAACTTGTTTTTTCTTGAATCTGAATGCTATATCAAAAGCTATTTCTTGTTCATTACCTAGAATGCTTTCCTCTGGATCCTGCAGAAAGCAGATGTGCAGTTTCTACATTACTATCTGTTTTTTAGCATTTGTCATGGTTTTGTTGTCAACTTGACGTTTTTAGAAATCTTGGGTGGGTCTCTGATGTTGTTCACAGGAAGACAGCTCTCTCAGTAGGGGGCAGGATGTAAAGAAGCCTCAGGAAAACTAGAAACAAATTTTCCTTCCTGGGAGGGCAGTGCAGGAAGGAAATTATAAAGATTTAGGAAGCCAACAAATCTGGGATAGAGTTGCAAAACCCTGCCCTAAAGCTATATAAAGGGGAAGAAAAATCCCCTCCCACCCATTTTGCTTGTGTGTGTGTGTGTGTGTGTGTGTGTGTGTGTGTGTGTGTGGTGCTGGTGATGGGCCTGTGAAAGGGGGCCAATCTCTTTCCCCATTATGGAACTTCCCCTGGATCTGTAGCTTTAATAAATCCTTTCCTCCCTTAACTGCCTGGTTTGGAGATTCATTCCAGCAGCATGTGGCTATGACAACTTTCAAAGCAGATGGATCTGTGGAACATATAGTTTGGACCAAGACTGTGTGTGAGGGGGGCTCCTGATTTTTTTTCCTGATTCCATCTGTTTCTAACACTTATCTGCAGGCATCACCTCTTATAGAAGCAATAAGCTACCACCAACACTCTTCTTTTCAGCTACCTTACTTCTATGACTGGAATTGGTATGCTCATCACACAATTCCCCAAATCCCCATGTGTTAAAGACCTGGTCCCCAGGTTGCTAATATTGGACAGTGGTAGAAACTTTAAGAGATGTGACCCAGTGAGAGATCTACAGGTCATTAGGACTTTGCCTTCAAGAGGGACATAGGGAATATGAGATCTTATGTTGTCTCATCACAGCGCTAAACGTAATGGAACAAACTGATCTTGTATTGAAACCTCTAAATTTGTGAATCAAAATAAGCATAGATGTCACAGTTACGACAGGCTGAGGAACACATCTGGTCTAGAGAAAGTTGAGGAGAAATACAGAGGTTCACATTACAAAGTTGCAACTAGGAGGCAGAGGAGTGCCTGTCAGATATTGTCTATGTTAAAGATTTTAAAATTCAGAAGCATGTTTACTTACATGTGGTAAACATATTAGGTTCATATTTTAAAATTCAAAACTAGCAGAGGATTGTGGGAAGGTGGATTACTGTTTTCTTCTCCTAAGCAGATGGCATCTCACTTCTGTCAGCCTGGCAAGCTATGGAAGAATTTCCCAGGTTCATTCTGCTACCATGGCAGTTACAATCTTTGTGTTCTTCTGGTTATACTAGTGATTATCTTAGAAGCTGAGTCAGCCAAATTAATTATAGCCATTTTCTTCAAAAGACTAGCAGTCATTAATAATCTCATTTTATTTATGTGATATAAAAAAGGACATCAAAGTAAGCAGGTGAGGAAAAATAGCACACAGAAGATTGATTTTGTTTTCAAATGCCCCTCTCAAATTTAGACTGATGGTATTTTCTGTCATTTAGGATAGATGCTTACATACATGCTGGTACACAATTAATTTAAACAGAAAGGTCAGACATCTTACAGAAGTCATCTTAGTGGCACTGATTTCTCTTGATGACAGCTTATTTCCTGCAAAAAAGCTTATATGTTCTGTCGTGGTAGTTTCAAAAGGAAATCTAGTACCTTTGAATTTTACTGATGGAATATTGATTCTACCACATGTGTGAAGATAGTGTTTATTAATACTGAGTGCTCAAGTCAGATGTGAGATCATAAGCAATATGATTTCAAGAACATATGCATTTAAATTAACTTTAATTTCACCGGGCGTTGTGGCGCACACCTTTAATCCCAGCACTCAGGAGGCAGAGGTAGGAGGATTGCCATGAGTTCAAGGCCACCCTGAGACTACAGAGTGAATTCCAAGTCAGCCTGGACTAGAGCGAGACCCTACCTCGAAAAAACAAAACAAAAAAATAAATAAATTAACTTTAATTTTGCTTCTAAATGTTCTGAAAATGCTATATGCTAGCTGTTCTAAATACACAAAATTCCTTTAACATTTCTTCCAAAAGGGAGTATGAAATTTATATTTATATGGCATTGAATTCAGAATCATGGACCAGTGACACCTATGCTGTTTCATATTCAGACTGGGAAATTACAGTCTATTTTACATATTAAAGATGAAACAACTAAGATTGTCCTGTATCCCTTGTAAGTGCTTAATAAATACTATTTCCCCTCTGGGCCATGAAATACTTTTAATGTGCCACCTTTATTTGCCATCCATGGAAATGGACCTGCATTCTCTCAACAGAAACACTCCAAAGCAAAGCTCTGTTCCTTGAGCTGAGAAAGCACACCAGAACAAGGATGTGTTGCAGCTGTACCCACTTCTCTATCTCCATGCTGATGTTTACCTGTAACAGGGTGAGCTGGGGATTAGAATTTAGATAATGCCCAGCAAAAATTCCAATGCACCCCAAAATTTAAGGAGTACCCGAATTCTTGTCTACAAAGTTAAAGAATTAAAATCATTGACAACCAGATGTTAAGGTATAGAGACTTTATTATTTAAGGGAACATGGGGAGTTACAGAGTTCTCTAGCCACCAGTGTGGGGAGAAATCGTGGAGAGTTTTAACAGAATTTATGCTATTCAGCTAAACAAGCAGAAAGGGGAAAGATCATGAGAAGAAAAGATTCAGGTGGAAGAGACTTTACTGGTCCCTAGAGAGTCAGAGGTCCTTCTTCTAGACCATGTGTGTGAGAAAGAGACAGAATTATCTGTTCAGCTAGTATTTCTTGCCGTAGGTGGGCAGGGAGACAGGTGGTTGGTTCATACCTGACCAATCAGTTTTTAGCGCCTAGGTTTGAGCTCTAGCTAGACACTCCCGCTCAAGGGGACGGGTCTGGGGAGAATGCCTGAAACTGTCACCTACCCTTTGTGTCATATAACTGATATCATTCTTCAGTCAGTAGCCAGTACAAGGATGACTTTCAGCACTTTTTATCCTGTAGAGAATGTCTTTAGGAGATGAGAAATGTACCCCATTTCCTCAATCATTTCCCTGTTATTAACTAGCATATTCAGATTTGAAAGATAAATTGCTACAATGTGATACAATAGAAAAGTGAGCTAAATTCCTTTATGCAAATTACAGGCACATATCTTTAAATCCCAGTGTTCAGTGATGACGCAGAGACATGACTAGATCATCCCCATGCTCGACAGATCACCTTATATCATCCTGTGCATTACACAAAACCAAGATTAGTGCTGACTCATCAGTCTCCTTGCTACCATGACTACCATCAAAATGCCTAAAATATCCTATAAAATTACTTTTATGAGAAAGAAAAGAAAAAAAATACTTTATATATGCACCCAAGAATCGTAATATAACAATTCCGCTAATTTTTTTTTGTGCAGACAAATCCAACATTATAGAATCTTTACTGAGTACCATGGTTTGGATATACCCAGCAATTCTGATAGAGACTTTTCTATTGGAGTTTTCAAATCTAGTTGACAGTAAAGACAAAGAAAACTATATATTAAGCAAAATCAAACCTCACTCCTGTAACCTTAATTCAAGAAGCTGTAGACGCAGGGATTGGCAGGGCAGCAGGACATACATTCAGCATGTTCCAGGAATGACTCTGATCTTCTCTTAGTGCATCCTCTGACAAGAACGTCCTATCCATCGCCTGTGTGCTGTATCCCACACCTGAGCCTGAACACCAGGAATATTGACCCCTCCAATGTACCTTACTTGCTCATGTTTGATGTTGATTGTTTTCAATAACATAAAAAAGGAACATATTCTAGATTTTTCTTAGGCAGGGAACTGCTCCGAAGAGGCATCACAAGGATGACTTTGATTTAAATCACACATGTGGTAAACATATTAGGTTGGAATTTGATCATTGGAAATAGAATAGATTAATTTGTCTTACAGAATGCAATGGATGAATAATGAAAGTCAGTTCTATTAAAACAAAGCAATGAAAAATAGTATGGTTTTTAAAATGTTCTAATCTTCATTATTTTATCTATTACACAAAACAGCGAACTGCTATGCAACTTGATCAGGTTAATCTATATGTTGGAAGATATTTTTATTTGGTTTTTCCTTTGAGATAACTTCATTTTACAAAAGCCAAGTTTTGGAAAACTAGGTGGGAAACATACTTAGCGTCTTCCACAGGAATTTAGATAAGTTTAAATTAGAGTTACCTAAAAATTGTCCTGACAATTATTTTTAGTCTTTTGCTAGTGACATGTTAAAACTGAAAAAGCTAACATTTGAATTAGGTTTAGTAAAACTCATGACAGCCACTAGAGGGCAGTGGTTAACAGCACAGTTAAAATGCAGCTGACGGTCATAACCATGGTTGCTTCTCTAAGGATTTTGTAAAAACTCTAAAAACAGGGTCTAGCTATTAACCCTGTCAATTCTCGAATAGGGGATTTTTCTTTCCTGTTAGAATTGTTAAATCTGGTACATTGTAAGGGCCGGATAGTTATATTATGCAAAATCAAACCTGTACAACAATGCATCAATATTGTTACAAACTCCAGAGTTTGGGGAGTGACAGATGAATTTAATTGAATTTGTTTCATTTCATAAAATTCATAGCATGTCTAAAGTGTTTTAAAAACTTACAGAATAGAGAAATCAGCATATCAAAAGTACCTCCGTGGTGCTTTATGCCTGGTATGCTTTAAATGTAAAACGTGCCCCTCAGGCTCATGCCCTCATCCCCACTGCTGGTAATGCTTTAGGAGGTCATAGACCTCCGTGACAGGACCCTAGTTAGTAGACAGATGTTTTTAGGGACAAGCCCTGAGAGTAAAAGGTCTAACCTTCCTGCTAGTCCCATCTTTCTTCCTCTTGATCCACCAAGATGTGAGGAGCCCTGTACACATGCCCCAGCCCCCATGGCTCCACCTAATTCTACCATCTTGTCTCCTCACTATGATGAACTGATGTCCCCTGAAATCACGAATCCTTGCCTATGTTACTTCCTTCAGATATTTTGTCACAGAGACAAGAGAGGTATCAGAAAACTATCCTCAGATCTCTGGAATATAACTCAGAATTGGGACATTATTACCTTGACACTCACTTTTAAGTTCATTTAATGTTGTGTTTGGTTCTAGTTCCTGGCTTGCTGGGAGCAAAACACTAGATGCTCATTGTCATAGGGGGATGTCCAAAAAGGTGCTGGTTTTGGAGAGGTTGGCCATTAAAAGCTGAAGCTGCCCTGGTTGAACGCAGGTCTCCTTTTCTGAGGGGAGTTATCTAGTTTTTGCTTATCATTGACCTGATGGTGAAAACTCAGTAGGTTAAGAGAACAAAAGCCTGGAGATGTGAGAAGGACATAGCTATTCATTTCCTTATTTCCCATCCCAGGAAATCTCCACTTCACCCTTCATGGCCTTTTGCCCTGTCTCATCCTCACTTGACCATACAGAGGAGAGATGGAAACAGTTGAATGAATAAAACCTGTGAGTCCACATTTCCCCATTCTATGGAATTAGTGATAAAAAGCTAAACGTGCCTGGGGATTCAACATGTATGTCTTTCCCAACATGCCTGTACTCTTGTGTGGGGAAACATGCTCCCATATCTTTGCCATGTTCAGTAGTTATTTTAAAGGGACACTTTATTTTTCTTGTTAAAGGTGGACCTTTCTGTGCTGTTAACTCTTCCGTGGCCATCCAGAATTAATGAAGACCAATACTGGGATGTGGGTTCTCAAGACAGGATCTTCTTAGCTGCTCCTGACAACAAGTACGCTTGCATGGGGACACACATCGCCCAAGCCTCCAGGACTCCCAGGCACACATGTATATCTAGTGGTGCTAATTAAGTTTTCAGTAGCACATAGAGGCAAAGGAGACCTGCATTTACAAAGTCTAGCTCCAATTCCTTGAGCCTGATTATACGGAAAGGCTTAAAATTTGAAGGAAGAAGGTTCACTGAGTAGAAAAGACAGTGCAAGACTGAAAATAAGAGTAGTTCTCAGCTACATCTTTAAAAGAACCAATGAAAATGGAGATCAAACGCACGTGTGATCCAAGCACAGTGGTGTCTCAGGGCAAAATTCCTAGGCCCGGAGCTCACCCCAGATCATTTTGTATTGCTTTGGTCTACAACTTCTATTTATGGTCTTTACTTCTGAGGTTCCCATGCTTAATTGGGGGGCATTAATGGGATGAAGATGGGGACCTGAATATGAAGTATTTTAGACGAACCAAAGAAAAGTCAAATGTATTACTGGCATTGTAATAGATTCCATAAGAATAAAAGGGGGAAATAAGTTCTGATCTGTGTTTACCCTGTACTGATGGCTGAAGAATCACTAAAGTTAACTATAATATATCATATCCTACCTGGCATAGAGAAAGGGCTAGTTAAATGAGTGGTATTTTTTTTATCAACTATTATGAAGATCATAACACTCCATCTAGATTGTAACCTCTTTCAATAAGTACTTTTAGTTCATTTGTCTCATAAAACATGAGAGAGACATTTTAATGTGAAACATTAAATCTAGGATTTATGAATTATGTCCATAAATTCCTCCATAATGTCAATTCTCCTTTGTTTTCAATATTGAAGGTCTTTCATATTATGTAAAAACAAATGAAAATTGACAGCCATCTGACTTCTTACCAAGTTTTCTTTTTTAACACATGTGTGGATACATGCATGTGTGTGTTGTACAGGTGCATGCATGTGAGTGCACATACACATGTACACACAAATGTGTGTGGATGCATGCATGCATGCATGTTGCACAGGTGTGTGTGAGTGTACACACATGTACATGCATGTATTGTGTTGTACAGGTGTATACGTGTGAGTGCACACGGCTAGAGGACCTAAGGTGTCAATTGTTGTTGAGATAAGGTCTCTCATTGGCCTAGAGCTTACCAATTAGGTAGACTAGCTGTCCAGAGAGCCTCAGGGATCCTCCTCTCTCCGCCACCTCATCAATATTGAGATTACAGACACATAGCAGCATGCCTGGCATTTTACTTGGGTACTGGGGTTAAACCCAGGTCCTCTTGCTTGCAAGGTAGGCTCTTTACTGGAGGAGCTATTTCCTTTTCCCCATGTCTGAATTTCTATTTAATATTCATGTAGTGTTATCTTTATGAGATCTATATGCATTTAGGAAATGTGTGTCCATTTGTGACATAAAAACTATACCTTTAGGCAGAAAATACTTGAACAATAGTCACAGAACCATTTGAAAATTCATCTCTTTCTGATTTAAAATATTAAGCTTATCACACATTAATTCTTTATGTATCTATAAAGCCCACATAGACTGATTTTGAGCTTTACATAGCATTATTGTTTCTTTTTCTGTTATCGCAAGAGTACAGAGTTTCTCAATCTCAAAACCTTAAAAATGAGAGCCAGATAATCATTGTGGAAATTGGCTTGTCCATTAAGCAGCACCCCAGCCTCTAGCTATGGCATCCCAGCAGTAGACCTTTCCTCCCATGCATTATAATGCAAAAGCCTTCCGATGTTTCTGAGCATCCTCAAAATTTTTCTCTCATTGAAAAGCAGTACATTAATATGGTATGACCTTAATATTTGTATCTCTACACTTTTTCATTAATCCTTTTTAATAAAGCTCATTCTTTTAGCCTTCCAGATGAATTATTTATCAAACTTCTTACTTGTAATTTAATTGGAATTTAAATATAATAAAGTATCTTGGATGTCAAACATTATTTCATAGCTTCACTTTCACTTAAGCTTAATTTTATGCAGTCCTGAGCATTTATATTTGTATTGCTATTTGGTAGTATGCTTTTTAAAATTATATTGCTAAATCAGCTTTTATCTTGTAAATGAAAATTTTTGGTTTTATGTATTTTTTATTTTATCATGCAAGCGGAGAGAAATAGAGAGGAGAGAGAGAGAAGGGGGGGGGATGAGAATGGGTGCACCAGGGCCTCTACTCACTGCAAACGAACTCCATCAAAACCATAAACTCGGCCTGGTGAAATGGCTCAATGGTTAAGGCGCTTGCTTGCAAAGCCTAACAAAAATAAAATCTGGAACAATGCTCCCACTTTCTCCAGTCATCCAATACAAAGTTCAGTGTCTTAGCTGCAGCAGAAAGAGAAAGAAAGAAAAGGGGTACAAGTGGAAAGCTTCCACTAGAACACCGATAAGCATCTGGTAAAGAGCAGGATACAAAGTTAGTATACAAAAAACCAGTGGCTTCCCTACATACCAAAGCCAAAATTAACTACAAGGAAATTAGAAAAATATACTACTTACAATAGATTCGAAAAATAAATATGGGAATGGAGAGATGGCTCAGTGGTTAAAGGCACTTGCTTGCAAAGACTGTTGGTCCAGGTTTGAGTCCCCAGTACCCCTGTAAATCCAGATACACAAAGTGACACATGCATCTGGAGTTGGTTTGCAGTGGCGAGAGGCCCGGGTATACCTCACATTCATTTTCTCTTTCTCTCCCCTCTCTTCTTTCTTACTAGTAAATAAATAAATAAAATATTTTTAAAAATAAGAAGAAACCACAGAAAGCCATCTATCAGCATCAAAAGAGCCTGAGAGGTCCAGAATGGTAACCAGCCCCCAGATGGTAGTTAGCGCAGTGCTGGAAAGCACTGCATAAGCTACCAGGGGAAGCTGGTCAACGACAGCTGGAGTAAACAGAGACCACTGGCATGAAACACAGTCTGAGGCCATGAGTAGGCTAACCATACTTCCTACTGAGAGAGAACAGTGAACCAAGAAAGGAGCGCTTGTGAAATAGAGGAGCCAAAGCCTGGGGGAGGCAATCAACAGCTTTTAAATTCAGCCAAATATTCCACTTAGTGAGGGGGAGCCCTCAACTGGAATTGGGGACTTAGGGCGATATGCACTGGGAGCCCGACTCTTGGGCCCCCAAGGAGAGATGCACTAAGCGAGCAATTCACAGAGAGGCTACTAAAAATAGAATCTAGCTAATTCAGAAATGTGTATCTCAGTTAACCTTTACTGATCTCACTCTCTGATGGAGATTTTGTTTGTATCTTTCAGAAAGCAGCGAGAGAGCTGTGGCTCCTCCAACTCTATCAACAGACCGCAGGTCGAAAGCTGAGATCCTGGCAAGAGATGAGCCACCCCAGACATACATACCTTGGAGGATCCATATGGAACCCCACAGAGAATGATGGGATGAACAAGGAACCCACAGCCACAGCCATTCAGTCAACACAGGATAAGCCAGTGAGACAGACACCAATGATTTTCAACACAACCTAAAGCAGAAGTAAAAAGACCTTTACGTTCTCAACAATAAAGCAGCCTTAATACTCACCCACCACAACTCAGGGAACTGCACAGAAGATGCGGTGGAAAGATTGTGAGAGATGTGGTGGGGGAGAATATCCAGAGACATGGCTCCCCCCAGTAACAACATACTAGGGCCGGCAGAACTGGTCTGACTCCTAGGCTATCCATGGTCCCCTGCCCCAAGGACAGATCCAGACTGCCCGTGGAGGAGGATATCCAGCTGATTGGGGATGGGGAAGAGGGACACTGGGGAACTGGGGATAACCACTCATTGTTTGCCCATTAAATAATGTAACTCATTATGGACAATAAAAAAATAAAATAAATAAAACATGAAATATCTAGGAATAAAACTTGTCAGTGAGAGAAAGGACTTCTACCATGGAAATGTTAAGAGACTGAAGAAAGAAACTGAGAGCCACACTAGATGAGGGAAAGACTTTTCATGTACATGGATTATAGTCATTAATATTGTTAAGATTGAACCCTATAGCTCCCTGAGGAACTAAAAACTAAAGTTAATGGTTTCTTGAAGAGGGGAGTCATTTTATTCACTGGCACAGGCACTGGTAAGTGGTGAGAAGAAGGAGCTCAGTGAAGTGAGAGGAAGTTGGGAGAGGGTAATTAGGGTATATATGACCACAAGACAATAAATATTTGTATGAAGGTGTCAAAGATCCAGTTTAAAAACATTAAATGGATTCAATGCAAGTGTGTAGTTACCATCTCATTGGTGGGTTGAGACACCCGAGCAGAAGCAGCTAATGAAAGGAAGGGATTTATTTCAGCTGACAATTTCAAGAAGTTTCATCACAATGGCAGAGCAGACAACTGAGCATCACATCTTATCACATCAGCTGAGCTATGAATACCCAGAAAGCCTAATAAACTTAGTGGCCCATTTCCAATGACACACCTCCTCCAGCAAGGCTCTGTCTCCCAAACACTGGGGATTAAGTATGAGGCCTAATCACAAACACATGAAGCTATGGGGACACTTTACAAACCCTATCCTGTTTTCAATGACACTGTTCATAGAACTGGAAAAAAAATCCTGAAATTTATATAAAGCCAAAACAAAAAGACAGAATAGCCAAAACAACAGTAAGCAGAACAAATACTAGAGGTATCATAATACCAGATTTCAGATTGTATTTTAAAACTATTGTGACACAACCAGTATGGGACTGGTACCAAAACAGACATGTAGATCCATGGACTAGAGGACACAAAAACACCCTCATAAAACCACAGTCACTGAACTTTTGACAACAGTGTCAAAAACATATATTGGAAAAGGTATTCTCTATAGTAAACGGTGCTAGGGAAACTGGATACCTACACTTCATGGAGAAGAATGAGATTAAATCTATACCTCTTACCCTGGAGAAAAATCAATTGAAAATGGACAATAGAGATAACAGCAGACTGAAAGGAGCTAGACTTGGTAGCACACGCCTTTAATCCCAGCACTTGGGATTGGCAGAGGTAGGAGGATCACCGTGAGTTCAAGGCCTGTTTGGGACAACAGAGTCATAGAGACTTCAATGCCAACATGTGATAGCGCACTTGAAAATAATCACAGATCCAATAAACTAGTTTGGTATACACTTAATTTGTATACACTTAATGTCTTTTGTCAAAGTGTGTATAACAAAATATTACCAAGGATACACAGAGAAGCAGAGACACTCACAACTAGAGTGGAAATTTTATACACTTTTACCCAATAGAAAGAGCAAGGACAGAATCCAGTAAAGGGCTTCATGATGCTGGTATGAACATCTAACCAAACTCAGTTTTATGGGCAGAAGGGATTTATTTCAAGTTTACAGATCCAGGGAAAGTTCCACTAATGGAGAAGAAACTGGCTCCCATTCATAAATCCAAGCAGAGAGAGAAAGCACCACCAGCCAGCAAAACCCAAAACCCAGCAAGCAGGAACACCCTGTGAAGAACCACACAGACTCCATCTTGAAGTTAGAAGCTATTTTGTAACAAAGTTCTGTTTGATCTGACCATACCTTGAACTTGCCTGGAATTTCTGTGACTGTGCTCTACCCCTCCCAAGAATTTCTCCCCCCTGACTATGCTATCACTCTTCGAGAAATCTATGTTACTTCTGATAAGACTCATGCCATCCAGGGAAAAATGCCAATATTTAATTATGTATTCTGCTTGCTTTCCTTGTTGGAAACTCCCCAAGTTTTTGGATATAAAAGCCTCACTTTATCTTTTGAGGGCTGCTGGTCTCTGAAGCCCTGCTTTTGGGTGAGACAGCCGCTGGCCAGCTCCTGTGTGCACAATATAGCTTGCTTTAATTTGGCCTAAATTTGAGTCTGTGGTCTTTTCTTGGCATTCGTGGGTTCAACACCTGTCAGAGCGTCCCAGGCTCAGAAAACAGTCCCAGAATAGGGTGAATGTTCCGTGATTGATTCTACGTAGGAAAAAAAAAAAGGATTATAACTATACAAGGGGCTTCCTCCTAAGGTCTAGAATGCGAGAACATTCCAGAGTGCCTCATGTTTCCAAGTCCCCTTGAATTGGCTGTTACTAAAATTCCCAGCAGATGGAGCTCAAACGACGTGCATACTTGGAAGGACTTTCAGGCTGGGCTGAGAGGAAGATTTTCACCTTGAAAAGTTAAGTTTGCCTTCTTAGTTCCAAGTGGTGGCTGCCTGTCCACTGCAGTTGAATGATATTACTTGTTTCACTTTGGTGGGGAAGGACTAAAGTTCAGACTTTTAGAGGGTTTACAGTGTTATGAACATGAGGACAATGATTTGTAATCATATGTCATACTTTTAAATCAAAAGTCAAATTTGAAAAGTGTACTTCAACTTAATCTGTATATACACACTGTTTACTCCAAGGGTAGCCTTCAATCATAAAGTAACACACTCTTTAGGTCTTGATTAATCTACAGGGAATTCTCCATCAGGTGATATGTATAGTCCTGATTTTATAAATTTTTTCTTTTTAAATTCATACAGCTGCAGATAATTAGAAACCCCTCAAAACAAAATTAAAGGTTAAAATAAAAACATTTAGCTGTTTATAAACAGCTAAATGTTTTTATTTTAACCTTTAATTTTCTTGAGACCATACTACTCTGAAGACAAACAGCAAAGATTTGGTTTGTGTGATTAACCAAATTTCTTAGATTTCCTTTCTAAGCCTCAGTTGCCTGACCTATAACATAGGGATAATAATAATTCTTCACAGTATGTTTTGAGAAAATATAAATACAAACAAAACACTTATAACAGGGAAAGTATACTGTAAGCACTTGATTAATACTAAAAATGCTAATATTAAACTGTGAACACGCATCTAAAATGCTAATATTATACTGTAAAGTTTGGGCTATATATCTAGAGCACATTGTTCCCTTTGCTTAAATATTTATGTAAATTAGCCTTTTAATAAAATGCAATAAGATCTTTAATTTATATAGACTTCCAGTCATGGGCTATTTAATTGAATTTCACAGGATTTTAATTAAGAATTTAAATGATTAATTCGATTTAATTTATTCATTCTTTTCTAAGAATAACACAATCTGGTTCAAATAGACCATTATTTATATTCTTGATAACTGAAACACAATAGTAAATTTTATATTTAAATGTAATGAACACTTTGGAACTTATACCATATATTTCCTAATAAAGTTTTGAACTTATGATTGCTTAGTTGGTTCTAGAGCTACATCAGATATGTGCTTTGTTCTAGTTACCAAGTTTATGTTGTGGATAGAATGAGATGTCACCCATAAACTCTTGTGTTTTGAATGCTTGGTCTGCAGTTGGTGGCAGTTTGGGAGGCAATTTGGCCTTGTTAGAGGAGATGTGTTATTAGGGGCAGGCTTTGGGGTGTTATAGCCAGCTCTCTCTTGCTAGAAATTAGCTCACTCCTCTGCTGCTGTTTTCCACCTGCTGTGGGAGAAATTATGTCCAGCCTCTGTGCATGTCACACTTTTCCCTGCCATCATGGAGTTTCCCCTTGAGACTGTAAGCCCAAATAAATTCTTTCCTCCAATCTGCTTCTGGTCAGGTATTTTAAAACTTATTTATTTATTGAGAGAGAGAGAATGGGATCCCCAGGGCCTCTTGCCATTGCAGACATACTCCTGGGGAATTGAACCCAGGCTGGCAGACATTGCAAGCAATCACATTTAACTGTTGAGTTATCTCTTCAGTCCTTGGCCAGGTGTTTTGTCCCAGCAACGAGAAGTGACTGCCACAGTTTAGTTAAGCCTACCTTAGTAGAACCACTCACAGTACCTATCTCTTGGCATCAATTTCGTTTACTGAGATTGTTACACCTGTGATACGTTGAGGCCACATCAGAAAAGCTTTTAAAGTTTGACTATATTAAAATATATATCAATGATTAAAAAAGTTTATTTCTCTCTCTCTCTCTGTGTGTGTGTGTGTGTGTGTGTGTGTGTGTGTGTGTGTGTGTGTGCGTGCGCGCGAGTGTGCTCCAGGGCAAATGAACATCAGACACTTATTTTTGTGTCTACCTTATGTGGGTGGCTTGGGAATTGAACCTGGACCAGGCTTGGTAAGCGAGAGCCTTTAACTACTGAGCCATCTTGCTAGGCCCATTTCAATTTTTTACTAAAAGATAAATTCTTCTAAAATTAATATTTCCATTTAACCGATCCCATACAGTATACTTATTTTGCAGCTCCACAAAGCAATTATAAACCTGCCTAAAGATAAATTTGCAAGGCTGGGGTGATGGTCCAGAGGTTAAGAGCATTTGTTGCTTAAGCATGAGGGCATTTGAAGTTGGAGACCTCCAATTTCAACTCCCCTGAGCCCATGTAAAAAAGCTGGGTGTGGCTATGCATGCCTGTGATCCAATCCACAGGGGGCTAGAGAAATCCTGGGGCCTGCTGATGGACAGCAGCTCCAGGTTAAAGGAGAGACCTCATCTCAAGGAGATACCATGGATGAGTGAAAAGAGAAAGATGCTATGTTCTCCTCTGGCCTCTGCGCTCATGTGCCCCATGGGGCATGCATCTGTACACACACACATGAATATTCCACACACCACACAGATCACACACACGTGCAATAGAAAATAAAAGGCGACTGTAAGACTATGAAATTATATTGTGAATAAGAAAAGAAAAATAGTCTTTCAAAGAATGAAGTATATTTTAATACAATAATTATTAAAGTATTATATACCGTATTGGCATAAAATATACAAATATAACAAGACTGTAAACATCAGAACTATATGTATGATTATAGTAATTTAGAATATTGAAGTATATATTATTAAATACTGGTAAACTGAACAATTTGGGAAAGACTAGATGCACGTATTTTGATCTAAGTAGTGCCAGAAATGTGAAGAGACATGCTGTTTCTGCTGTCAAAGGATTACGAACATAGAAGAACTCAGTTTTAGAAGGATGCTGTTTTGTGGGAAACCTGCTTTTCTGAGTCAGCTGTTCCTTGAGACCAACCAAGTCAACAACCCTTAAAACCAAAGCTTCTATTTTTGCTTTTGGTAAAAGTCCTTAATCTTCCATTCCTTTAGGGTTACAGTAGAAATTGCATTGTTTTCATATTTTTAGTCAATCACGTGATGGATCTGAGGTCTAACTCTGACTAATCTGAACGAGACAGGGGACCCTTGCCTTAGGAGATGAAAATGCCAACAGACTGGTATGCTTTGCCTACCTGAACCCTTCATGGCTACGCACCATCCCACAGACACAAGCACTGCCCTGCCTGTCTACTGTGGGTTGTGTGATCGTTCTTGGACCTCAGACTCCATTCTAACAGTAGGAATGAAATTCTCTTCTTAAAAATATTTCTATGTTTTGAATGCATTAAATTGGGAGTTAATGCATTCAGGCGATTTAGTTAATCTATTCACAATTTTAATTATTATTTCCAGGGGCTGGAGAGATGGCTCAGCGGTTAAGGCACTTGCCTTTGGTGCCTAAGACCCCCGGTTCAATTCCCTAGTACCCACATATGCCAGACCCACAAGGTGGTGGCCCTGGTGCTCTCTCTCTGTATCTCTCTGCTTGAAAATGAATAAATGAAATATTTAAAAAATTATTATTTCCAAATATGAAGATAAGTGTATTTTCCTATTTAAACTAATGTGAACTTTAATTAGATCACTTCATCTATTATAACCAGAAAACTTTAACATATTAAGTGATGTTTTAAAATTGTTCTTTGTTTTTTTCCCAAGATTATAAAAGAGGAATTTTATTGCATTCTTAAGTTTCAATTATATTCAATATTCATAGTGAGGAGAAACAATGTAAATATTTTCATAGAAATCTATTTCAATTATAGTAGATAATCCTACGGGTAGGATCTGAAGAATTTAGTCTTTTCTGACTTCTCTCTGATCATTTCAGTGCCATCTTCAAACTAAATTAACGAAACCCTTCTATTGTCCATTCTTACTCCATAAATTCATCTTAGTTAATACTAGGGGAAAGATAATGACTATTCCCCATGTCATCATCGCCACCCTTTTCTTAATAGATAAAGATTAATGGTTCATCTAAATGAGACTATTAGCTAAGGAAGAGACAGAGGAGGGGTCATGGGACCCTTTGGGGACATTTCAGATTCAAATCCTAAGAGTCCCTGGTTTGCCTCCAACCATTCTTCTTGCTGGCTTTCATGCAGTGGTCATGTAATAATCTGTCTAGTGAGCCTTCTTCAGCTAATCTGGAATGTAGCACCTGTCTTCATAGATGGATTTCTGATGTTTTATCCTGAGAGTGTTCTTTAGAGAAAATTCATTTTATAGTATCTTTCACTTAATTCTATCTTTTATTTTATTATGTGCATCCTCCCCTCTCTTGGTGTGTGGTCTTGTGTGTCAGTGCTTTGAAAATATGTGTGGAGAGGTCACAGGACAGCCTGACTGTGTTCTTCACCTCCCCTCTTCTTTGAGGCAGGATTTCGTGGCGATCCAAATACAGGTCGGTATGCTTGGGCATCAAGTGATTTCCCCATGGATCCATCTCACCGCCCCTCTTCCTTCCTTCCTGATGTCTACTACTAGTGTATAATTCAATGAGGATAGGAACCAATCAATGCACTTATCTACATAGGAGAAGGTCTGTCACACAGAAGTTCAAATAATAGTGGTTAAATCCATTAGAGAACAATATCCACTAAATTCAGTGGAGCTTTGAATCTATTCCTTAAAAAATATGGGAAAATATGTGGGGAGATTCCTTTTTTTTTCCTAAATCATGGGTATATTTTTTGTTGTTATAAAAATGAACTCAAAATTTATTACTCTTTGTTAAGGTAAAAATGAGCAGATTTGCAAACACATAGTTATATATAGAAAGGGCTTAGGATCATACTATTAAAAAAAACCAAGAAGGAATTCTGAAGCCAGGAAATAAAATGTTTGCCTTGTCAATAGTTAGATACATTGCATGAACAAGTCTTATGACTGTACCCCAATTTCTCGCCTCCCTGTCCCCAACCCACTGAGGGGCCCTCCTCAGTGGGCCTACTGGACCAGGCCAGGGGATGGGAGTTATGGATTATACAAGAGTTTTTTTCCCCTTGTATGTTGTTACATAGAATAGCATGGATACATCCCTTACAATAAACTTGAAATTAAAATATAGGAAGAGGCAGGATTTTATGTTTGAAATAAGGAGACAAAGTATGACTCCATGAATCATATAATTTGCCATACAAGGTGATTCTCCCCCTTAGATTCACAATGCTTGACAGAGGAGGAGTAATAAGAAGAAACCTCACTGGGAACATGAACACATTCAATACCTTGGCCACACAGTCGCTGATTCTCAAAGTTAATAAAGTCCAGTTGCTCATTTGGAATGGAAGTAGCTCTGTGTGGAGGGTGAGGGCTAGCAAGTGGAAGATATGCACCTTTACGAGGATTCTCGAGGAGAGGCTAGCCTGCCCTGCACCGCAGAGATCTTTGATGATGTGTCGGGTCTCCAGAGTGGAAGTTAGTGCATTTCAGCAGGCCAGGCTTTAGAGGTCAGCCATGTCACAGTCTTCAGAGAAGTGGCCAACAGTGCAGCCTTGTCACAGCCTGCTGTGGGGGGCAGCTGACAGAATGCCGCCTGTGTCAGCCGGTGCCCTAGACTGACTGTCAAACTCTTCATCTTACGTATATTTTGAAGTATAGTATTTGAGGCTAATAACTTGCACAGAGATATCTGATGAGGTATGGTATCATATTCCCGAGAGAAGAAAGAATACACAGCAAAACATATAACTATGTGTAGATGGCAAACTGTGAGCCCTGGAGTCATTCAAAGCTGCCCAAGAGGACAGAACTGACCTGCAGTGACTTTACAACAAAACACCTATTGAATTGTGGGAGTGAGCTCTGCACTATGGATGCGTTTAGAACCCCTGAGCCAGTGGCTCTCAAGTCACGAGTGTTTATGCATGTTTAGCAAGGAATTGAGAAACATAGACTCAGAGGAGGGTAAATTATGAAAGATTTAAGAGAGAGCTTCTGCAAGAGAGAAGAAAAAGCAGGAAATTCCCCAAGCCAAGAGGAGTTCCTCCCAGACAGGCTGGGAAGGGGAGAGTGAATCAGGAAAAACCTCACATGGAAGAAGAGCCTCTTTGCCAAGTCCAGAGGATCTTGGTTGGTTATTGGGTGCCAGAGGACCACTGGACCCAGGTAGGGCCTGACCTCGATGCCGAGCTGGTGAAGTTCAAGTAGAACCATTGGGAAGAAGCAGGCAGCTGTTGCTTATCCTCATCTTGGATGAGACTGAATCAGACTGGAGTCCTAGTCCTGCCAGGGCACGGTGACAGGCATGCCTTCTTGGCCCTGTGTCCCCAGCTGCCCAGCTAGGAGAAAAGCTCCCTTGTGCCTCAGCCATATCAGTCTAAATAGTACAAGCATATGAAGTGGCATCGGGTTTTTTCTAAGCTTCTCCTATCTCTCAAAAAGTATATATAATTCTGATTTGAACTGGAATGATATTGAGTTCCGATGGAGTAAAATCAGTAGAAAAATAAGTAGATGATGAAATATAAGTAAAATAAAATAAAAATTAAAAGGCTGAAAAGGATAGTGTTCCCTAACTGAATAGTATTGTTAACTTGAGTTTTTGATGTCATGGTCAATAGGGACAATGAATGTAGCATCTACACGATCTCCTGCCCTCTGTGAAAATACAACATATGATTACTTTAATGAAGCAAATAGTCTCCTACCTGCCATGGTTCAAAACGACATAAAGCTCACTCTATAACAACTAGTAGACACCTCATTGGAGGGAATCTTTTCCTTTCTTCCATGGTGCACATTCTCCAAGCCAGTCAGCTTTCTTCTAGTCTCACTTCTCATTTCTAGGCAGATTCTGACCCCGTCCCACAAGGCTCTCATCAACGCAGAAGGGTGACATGGATACCTGCAGAACTCAAACAGTGTCTCCTAATTCCTCAAAGGACACAGTGAGTGTGACCAGTATGCTGAAGAATCAAATATTGTGGCCATTTTTCTAAGCCCACATTTCCTTGTTTCCACCGTTTGATGTGTTTGTTATGCTGGACAAGAAGTGTTTATTTCACAGTCCAGCCAGCATGAGAAATCCCTGAGTCAGAACACTGAATTTACTCTGAAGTTTTGTTTAGGTCAGGTGTTTTTCTTTCATAGTTTCAATTCCCAACACAAATCTGAATATCTCACCCAGTTTAAATAAAAAACAAAATAGTTTTTCCCCCCTCACGAGCCTTCAGGCTCCACCCCCATAACATGGAGACACATTGAACTTTCTATGAAATTTTATTATATTTTATGGGGTTCCTAAATGTTTTTCTTCCAATCCTTGTAGCTAGGGTCTCCACTGATCCACATCTGCAAACACTAATCACTTTTCCAACTTGACTAGATTAACTTTGGCCTTCATGCCTCCCACCATGTGTACAGAGTAGCAGAGCTCCAGATGCAGGTTAGCTTTTCCCGAGAGGACTGGTTCACAGAGGAGGAAGGCAAATGTTTTTGTTTGGAGATGACATTAGTCAGTTTATAAATATTTGATGCTGCTGGGTTCATGACATTTTCAAACTTTTTCACAGTTGGTCTGTATTTTGTTTTTCTAATCAGTGCTGAAAATGCCACTTTCCATAAATATGAACAAAATGCCAGAAATATATTAATGGTCACTTCACAAATTTTTGGAAATTCTGTCCAAATTTCAAGCCAAAATTAATCACTTATAAAACTCAAGTCAGCAATTCAAGCAGTGATTTTCTTTTTGAGTTACGGTTTCATTCTAGTCCAGGCTGACTGGGAATTCACTACGTCGTCTCAGGCTGGCCTTGAACTCATGTCAATCCTCCTATCTCTGCCTCCTAAGTGCTGCGATTTATAGCATGTGCCACCATGGCTGGCTCAATCAGCAATTTTTTTTAACACAATATGGCCTAAAGACACTCATTTACAACTCACATGCTAAAGAATGATGACAGAAAGATATTAAAAATCTTGGCTTTTTGTAATTAAATCACCATGTTTCTGTAAGAGTAAAAAACTGTCTATGTACAGTAAAAACACTGACAGTCATGGATGACAGTCTTGAGTTTAAGCTGATGTGTTTCAGGCAGTGTTGGCGGGCACTTGGTGCAAAGTGCACACATATGTTCAGAACCAAGGTTGCAAGAAAGTCGGGCCAACACCACCACAGGTTCACTATATGCTTGATTTTCAATGACTTGTTGGTTGTTGTGTTTTCAGAAAGCTTTTTTGTTACCCTTACATTCAGAGATGTATAACCCTACACTATTTAGGAACCCAGAGTCCAAAAAGAAATACATGTGTTCCAAGCTGGCCTAGTGGTACAGGCCTGGAACCCTAGCTCCTCTGGAGGCCATGTCAAGAGCCCCTCAAGTTCTAGGCCAGGCTTGGCTACAGAATGAGATCCATGCCAGCCTGGGCAACTTGGTGAGACCTTGTCTCAAAATAAAAAGTAAAAACCAAAAATTTGAGGATTTATTTTGGTAGTAGAGTGCTTGGCTAGCATGTGTAAGTCCCCAGGTTTATTTCCCAAAACTTGGGAGGGAATCCTGTGCTGTAATCACTCCCCGCAACTTGGTTTTTAATAGCATGTCATTTTAGTATAACTGTTATGTAGAAGTTTGACCCATTCCATTGTCAAGTCTATGTTGCCTTAGGTATCATATTTGAACCTCTTATCCAGGAAGTGGGATTTCTCTTGTCCTAAACCAGAGTAAATGTACTCTCTCTATCTACCTCCAATATTAATCCCAAGAAGTTGACAGTGTTTCTTGGTCCTGACATATACAATCCCTTCCTTTCTAATTCTGGCTAGCCTTACCTCAGCCACATTATTTTGAATTCCCAAGACTTTTTTCTTTTTTTTTAAATTTTTATTTATTTATTTGCAAGGGGGTGGAGAGAGAGAAGAGAGTAGAGAGAATGAGAATGAATGGGTACACCAGCCACTGCAAATGAACTCCAGATGCATGCACCACTCAGTATATCTGGCTTTATGTGGGTACTGGGAAACCACACTGGGCTTGTGAGGCTTTGCAGGCAAGTGCCTTAATCACTGAGCAATCTCTCTAGCCTAAGACGTCTTTTTCTATTGCTTCACATTCTAAATGGAATACCATGCTGCCCAGACCAATGACAAATTCCACCTTTCAGGTCTCAGAGTATCTTGCTGTCTCAGAGTACCTTGCTGCATATCTGTACTTCTGTATACAAGGCTTATGATTTCTAAGAATAAAATTCAAGATTCTAGGCTTCATTTTCATGTTGCTCCTTGTCATAGTCAGCTCACATGCTGCTGGGATGAATCTCTAAACCAAGAACAGTTATGAAAGGAAAAGATTTATTGAAGCTATAAATCCATAATGGTGAAAGAGAAGAGCCCTCTTTCACAGGTCCAAGAAGAGAGAGAGAGGCCATCACCAATACCACACATACAGAACAGCAAAGGGGGGGGTGTCCTTACCCTTTACATAGCCTTAGGGCCAGGTCTTGCAACCCTATCCCTGACTTGTTGGCTACCCGAGTCTCTGGAATTTCTTTCCTGCATTTCCCTCCCAGGAAAGGACATTTATTTCTAGCTCTCCTGAGCTTCTTTACATCCTGCCCTCTTCTGAGAGGCTGCCTTCCTGTGAACATCCTCAGAGACCCACCCAAGATAATTAAAAAGATCAAGTTGACAACAAAACCTAACCATCACACCCCTTTATATAAATGTGTCACCTTGATTTCTTTGCTCATGATAATTTCTTCCTATTACATTGCTTTACAATTCATGTGAAGAATACCATTAATGCAATGTTATGGTTTTATAGTAATGGGAGTACATATGTCACTGTTTTTCAAACTTAGTCAATTGTCAAAGGTTTCATCTCTGCCTTCTCCTGACAACCATTCTTAACCATTCTGTGTTGGCGACAACCTGATTGTTCTTAAAATTCTAGGAAAGAACTTTGTTTTTTGTTTGAGAGAATTTTATTTATAAAATTCCGTCTGTGTTCAGGTACACAGAAAACCTAGGATATGGGACAAAAGGGAACTTTAGAGTCAAGTTCAAAAGGCAGGGCTCCTGGGACTATGGACTGCCTCTTCTCCTCTCAACCTCTGCACCACCTGGTTCCAACCTCACCTGGCCCCAGTCCTGCTGATTAGGAAGGACTGGGCAGGTGGCAGGCTAGGAGACTGCAGGCTGAGTGACAGCCCAGTGTGCAGGTCCTCTGCAGCTCAGCAGATGGAGGCCACCTGCAGCTCCCAGCTTCAAGGCACCCTGCAGACCATGTTTTGTAGCCTCCCTTGGTGGGGTGAGCACAGTGCCTATAAGCTGGTCCCTGGTGTGTGTGGTTGGAGGGAGGATGGTTGGCATGTGTGCAGGTAAAGGTTGTTGGGGAGAACACAGGCCAAGTCTTCTCCCACTTTTGAGGGGAGCGAAAGCCAGGAGAGCTGATCCTAGGATCCTGAGGGCCTATCTCCAGAAGGACTAGGAATACACAGACACCAGAATCCTGATGAATCCACGGGATGGTGTGAGGCTGGGTCCTGATTGTGTGTATCTATGGCAGCTGGGGAGAAGCGGTTCTCTGTAGAGAGGAGTAACTCTCCTCAACAGAAAAACATTTGGGAGAATGGATGGGTCGGTTGGGGTGGATTCTGCATCCAGAGCTGGCTCCATCCCACGAACTCCTCGGGAGCACTAGGGACATGGGGGTTGGGACACTGAGGTTGGGGTCAAATCCAGGAACTGGGGACACTTCATTGTTCTCTGCTGTCCTTCATGATGACCCCTATGCCACATGTCATGCAGCCATGGTGGCTCCTACCCGAAATTCTCTTGGTCTCACCATCACTGTACAAGAAATGAGTTTTAAATAGTCCTTTATACACATACTTCTGGGGTCCTAACAAAGAAAAAGGAGAAAGGGTTTTTAGATTCTAAGGACTTGGCTCTAAACCTGACTTTCCTGCCACCTTCAGTTCAGTTTTCCTCTGTGCCCATGAGAAGCCCGACCTGAACTGGTGCCTGTTCCTGAAATCCCAAGTGTGCCTACCCACAATGGGATGCAGAGCTTGGAGAGTTTGGAAATTCCTTACTTGTTTTTTTTTGCCAGGTAGGGTCTTGCTGTAGCCCAGGCTGACCTGGAACTCACTCAGTAGCCCAGGCTAGCCTCCAACTCACAGCGAACCTCCTACCTCCTCCTCTTGAGTGCTGGGATTAAAGATGTGCACCACCACACCTGACTAGAGAATCTGGAAACCCACCAGCAAGAGAGACCCAACTCTGGAGAAACTCCTTGAGGTTGTTCTCTGATCTTCACATATATGCCTTGTCATATGCATGCACCTACATACAGACACACACATGTAGATGTACAATAATAAATAATTAAAATATAAGAAAAAAGTTAGCGGGGAATTGGGGATAACAACGCATTGTTTGCCCACTAAATATTGTAACTCATTATGGACAATAAAAAAAGAATAAATGAAGTAATATTTTTCATGTGAATAAAAGGAAAAAAGTTAGCAACATATTAGACTCATTGTGATCGTAGAATTTAAATAATAAAACTAATCTTAAGTATGATTTTGAAGGCTTAATTACTATACTGTAAAATTATATCCATATATATTTAATATCAAAACAACATTTTAGGAGTCCTAAAGTAAGAAGGTGAATGTGAACTTAACAGCGAAAGAAAATAAAAACACCTATTGTTTAAGAGAATGTTCCTTTGACAACAACATTGAATTCTATTCCTGGATCTGTTTTTATAGTTACAGAATAAAGTCTGCAATTATTTTTTAGACCAACTTCAAATGGTGATCATCATTAATGCAATAATCATTATTTAATTAATATATTCTCAAATATAATATAAGGAAATTATTTGCTTATGAGTCTGAATTCCTACAGCAGTGACTGTTGGGAACAATCAGGCTTCAAGGTGACCTGTGATCCGAGCACAGTGATCGTGGCCATGGAACAATCCCCTCCGTCTATGTGGGAAAATCTAGTTAAGGCTTTTATAGGTCACAGTTGGGTCGTTATTTCAACCAGGGATGCACTATGAAATATGTCCTGTGTTTTCTTCACACATTAATAAAATGCACACATTAACTGTCCTGAGATGTCTATGATATCCAGACAGATTGACTTCATTAAATTTTACACAATACAATCACTCCTTTCAATAAATGTTTTAAAAAGTAATTAATAGTAACATAATTGATAAGGCTACTGTCAACAAATTCATGCTTTCTGAGTAGTCACATGTTAGTCATCCACAACGCTATGTTTTACTTCATGTTTCTAGCTAAGTGTCACTTGTTAATCTTAAGTATTTATAAAATTCTGTCTAAATGACAAAATTAAAAATGAAATGGAGGTTTTACATTTCAAGGCACTATGTGTGCCGTTTGTTAAGTTACCATTAATTTATCTTATATGGAAAAAAAACCATGACTTGTCTCTGGAGCATTTAGTGCTTAACCACCTGTAACAATGAGAATGAATATGACTGCTTGCTTTAGAGAGACACCAGGATTGCGTTAATGGAAACAAATGTCCTTTGAAAAGAAATCCTGTTCTAGAAAATTCCATATGTGTGTCAGAATCTTACTGCTTTAGAAATAAAGTGTGCAAATCGATGAGGCCTACCGTATGCAACAATTCACTCATTCAGAATGCCAACAATATTTAGATTCTTATTCCTTTCTAAAAGCTACCTCAGCATTCAATGCAAGGAAACCACATCTCTGTTTTCCCTTTTCCCAAACTCTTTCGACAAAAGATAGACAGGCCGACATGATTAGAGTATTTAAGTTGACCAGACACAGCAACAGATGGGGAAGAAGCATGCTTATGGGGCAAAGGAAGTCAGTGCAGTCAGGCAGTGAGACTCTCCTCTTCAGCTGAAGTGTCACTCCTAGATGCTGTATAATTTGAAAACTCAGCATGAAAGCCAGGGGTCACTTATCCTTGAACCCAAACCGCTGAGTTTTGCACGGTTCTAACTCAAAATGCTGAGGCAGGAAATATTATTAAAAATGCTTTTGTGAAAAATCAATGCAATCTTATTTTGAAAATGAATATTTATTTTCTGGAGTAGAAACTTAGTATGACATGAAAGGAGTTCGTTGCTTAATATGTTTATAAAAGTGCACTGCAGGAAAGTGTCCAACGCATTTGAGCCAACGGAAATATGATTACTGAAGGTCCTTTGTCATTACATTTGAGGCTTTTTGTTAAATATGAATTGTGGTATGTATTATAAGACTAAAACTGAATCCAGGGGAGACTCTGGTAACCACATGGTTTATAACCATCCCAAGGATCAATCAATTGCGATTACTCAATAACAATGACAATGAAACAGTCCTGATTTGAAGTACAATACTTTATTATGGACTCTTGGGCTAATTAATCTTATCATGGAAAGAATTGAGCTCAGAGATTCAGAAGGTCTGGATTTAAAAAATGGATTTATTTCTTACTGAGCAAGTCATGTCATGAAACTCATAGCATAGATCAGAATTCTATCATTTAGGACTGTTTGGATTCAATTAACATACTAGGCAAGTGACAGTAGCCTAAAAAAATAGGCACGGCCGTGCCTAAGTGTTCATACAATGATATTTTTGTCTTAACTTCTTAGCAAAGTATGCTGTGTGCAATAGTGGTAATGTCAACAGAACCAGGAGACAGATACAATATGACGTATCAGTGACTGAGGAGATGGCTCCATGTTTAAAGGCACTTGCTTGCAAAGCACGATAGACCAGGGCTTGATTCACCAGAACTCATGTCAAGCCGGCTGCACCAAGTGGCACATGCATCTGAAGTTTGTTTGCCATGACAAGAGGCTCTGGTGTGCCTATTTTTCTGTCTTTCTAATCTCTCAGCTTGCAAATAAATAATAAATAAAAATTTAAAAATATTGCATATATACAGGACCTCGTGCTTGCAAATCATCATTAACAAGCCTGTGCAGTTACTGGATGGTACTTTTATCATTACATTAGAATGTGCTCCTTCTATTTACAACAACATGCTTGCTAAAAGCAATGTACTCAGAAGCCCCAAGATTCCAGAACTATGAAAAACAATCTTCTGTTCATCTCTTAATGGCATCAAGAGACAACATCAAAGGTTTAACCTACACCATCCAGGCTCATATAATTATACTCTATGATGTTTGCACAACAGAAGCATCAGACCTTCCTAAGAACGTGACTGTATCTTAGACAAAGCACACATGAGTTTACTTTCCTATGTTGGAGGGAAGCTTGGAGAAACCTGCTGAACTACTTCAGAAAGGTTCTGAATGGTCTTGGGGTTTTTCTGTCCTTTTACTTTCTATTCTTCCTTGGCTTTTCACCAACAATGCAAAGATAGTGTCTTAGATCATGTCAGTGCCTCAGAACAAACCAATTATGAAGAAAAGATGATTGTTTTTCCTAGTTCTGGAATCTGGTAAGTTC